>PVKA01053364.1:0-10000 GCA_004027165.1 Ctenomys sociabilis | reverse complement strand
AGTGTCAGGTCTGTCCCAGGGCAGGGACGTAGCTCAGAGCTAGAGCACTTACCCAAAATGCACAAGGCCCTGGGCTTGAGTCCAGCACTATTTAAAAAAAATTAAAAATAAAACTTAGCCTTTTTACTTTTTCATGAAAAGAAAACAGAAGCACACTTATCAAGAAACTTTTTTAGTAGCCTAAAAAAAAAAAGAAAATAGAAAAAAAACTAGCCTACATGGATCTCTTAGTTAGATCCCTAGCACTGCAAACATAAATAAAACTTTTCCCAAGCCTTATTTTATTCTTGTAGGTGTCCATTGATGGAACTGAAAGTGTCACTGGCACTGGAATGATTGGAGAAAATGAGCAAGAGAAAAAAATGCAGGTATGTAAAGGTCTCGAGGTTCATTCATTGGGGCTGAGATGGCTCAGTGGAATAAGCATTTCCCTGGCAAGTGCAAGGGCCTGAGAAATCTCCAGTTCCACCAAAAAAAAAGGTTCATGCATTGTGGCAAAGTGGGCACAGCAAGGTCACAGACATCCAGTGAAACTTGTGTTCTAGAGTCCAGGGCACTGCTGGGGATCTAGCTCAGTGGCAAGCGCAAGGTAGTGAGTTCAGTTCCTGGTACCAAAAAATGTCTGTAGTAGAGTCCAGGGCAGTTTTTAGGATCCAGGGGTCTTGTGACTACGTCCATTGATGGCAATTTGTGGATCTTTTTTCTGGGACTCCATTTCTGTGACTAACTGTTGCTACTTTGCTTTTTATATCTTTTAGTTTCTTCTACTTCTGATTCCTTCTGTATTTTCCCTTTCAAATTCTACGGGGAAAGCCCAGCCTTGCTATTTGGTTCTTGTTCCTGCTGAGCAAAGCTATTCGTACTTTTTTTTTTTAAATGTATTGGCTACAGGCTCTCACTATGCAGCTTGGACTCATAGTGATCCTTGTTTTCAGCTTCCCCGGTGCTAGAATTATAGGCGGGCACCACCATGCCCAGACTCAGTCCAAAGGCTCAGTGAGCTCAGGGACAGAGCTGGTGTATTCAAACCTCCTGTAGCAGATGCTTCCTGAGCAGCAGGTGCCCTGTGGGTTGGCTTTCCTGGGTTCATGTGCTCACCTGGTTCTAATTGTTGGCTGCTGCTTAGCCTAAGTGGCACCTAAATCTAGCACCAGTACTTTGAAAAGTTTTTGTTAAGAGCGTACCATGATGGGCTACTGCCTGTAATCCTAGTACTCTGAAGGCTGAGGCAGGAGGCTTGCAAGTTTGAGCCTACCCTAGGTACCTTAACAGAACCTGGATAAAGAGCAGTGGTATTTATACATAGTGACTAGCATTCTGTTGTGAAGAAATAAACCTGGGGCTTGTGTGGGAAAATGGATGTACCTTGAGACCATAAATTAAGTGAGACACATAAGCTTCCATATCACATGGTTAAGGGCTGGCCAAATAGCTCAGTGGATTAAAGCGCTTGCAAGCAGGTGCAGGGACCTGGGGTTTGATCCCCTGGTCTGCCATGCTGACCATGCCCCTGGGGCCTGCTGAGGCTGTGGTTGAGACTGGGCATGGTGGTGCGAGCCTGTAATCCCAGCACTTGGGCTGCTGTAAACAGGAGAATCACTATGAGTCTGGTCTAGTAGTGAGAACCTGAACACTCTGTAGACCCTTCCCTGAAATACAGAAGAAAGAAAAAAAATCACATGGTTTCTGTTATATGAGAAATCCAAAGTGTAAATAATTTAAAGAGCAAAATAAAAGAAGTAGGAAACAGGGAGATGGATCTTTTGTAAATCTTATATTTATTACATGTCGAACTGATAATATTTTGCACATACTACACATGTTGAGTTAAGATAATTATTAAAATTAATTTCAAGGGGCCTGCCCTTTAGCTCGGTTGTTAAAGTGCCTGCTTGAACAGAGCAGTCAGGCTCAGGTTGCTGTGATTCCATCCCCAGATCCTCAAGCCTTACTAGACCTGCCCTGAAGGCATCCTGAGCCAGCCAAAAAATAAATAAATAAAATAAAATTAATTTCAAGGCCAGCCTAAAGTGCCTAGCAAGACCCTGTCTCTAAAGCATAAGGCGGGGGGAGCATGTGAAGGAGAAAAAAAGGGCCTTACTTTTTTTTCTTTTTTTTAAGAATTTTTTGGGGCCAGGGAGGTGGCTCAGTGGAGTAAGTGCTTCCCTGGCAAGTGCAAGGGCCTGAGTTCAATCCCTGATTCCACCAATAAAATTTTTTTTTTTTTTTTTTTTTGTATTTTAGGGAAGGGTTTACAGGGTGTTCAGGGTCTCACTACTAGATTGGACTCATAGTGGTATGCCTGTTTATAGCCTCCTAAGAGCTGGGATTACAGGCACCATGCCACCATGCCTAGTCTGAATTGTCATCTCAGGGCACCCTGGGGCAGGGCTAGTAGGGAATCTGCGTGCAGGCGCTTTGATCAGCTGAGCTACTGGGTGGCCCCATAGAATTCTTTCATCAGTAATGTGAAGATGTTAATCATACAACCAAAGTGACCTCTGTTCACTAGAGTATTTTAAACATAGTTCTTAGGAGAAGGCTTTTTTGCCCCAGGTTGTCAGTGTTAGGAGATAATTCTGGATTGCCGCAACCAGGAATACTACTTGTCATCTAGTTAATAGACATCCCACAAGGCATAAAAGGGCCCCTGGGCAGAGTTCTCTTAGAATGTCAGTAGTGCTAGTTCAGAAACAACCTAAAATAATCTCTTGAAAATGCCTTTGTGGGAGCTGGGGAGATAGCTCATTTGAATAAGCACTTGCCCTACAAGCATAGGGCCTCAGTTCAGTCATTGGCTCCACAAAGAAAAAAAAAGAAAATGCCTTTGTGTTTGTTGTAAGAACTGAAAATGGTGGTGGGGAAGGAGGACTCATTTGTATTCTTTAGCTATTCTACTCTTAATTGAGTTGGAAACCTGAGACGGTATTGAAATAGTGCATCATTTATAATAAGAAAACAAAACCCTGATTGAATTTCTACTTTTTTTTTTCTTTTTGCAGAACCAGGGATCAAACTCAGGCCTTTGTGCTTGCCAGGGAAGCGCTTATTCCACTGAGCCATCTCCCTGGCCCTCTACTTTGCTATTAGTACCTGTGTAACTTCAGACAAGTTGCATAACTTCTTTAGATCTAGGATTTACCTGTTCCATTATCACTGAAAAAGAGTAATGTATTTGCCTTACTTATCTCATGAGGTTATGAAAACCAAATGATACTTTGTGAGCACTATATAAATATTACTTTCATGCTTCACATGCAATGTTAGAATGCAGCCCTTTTTTCATGCACGTTTTTGTTTTGTTTTGTTTTTTACAAGTCTCATAGGATAGTTTAGACCAGCATTTAAACTTGCTAGTTACGGGAGGCTGAAATTTAGGTCCTCCTGCCTTAGCAACATCCTGTAACCAGCCTTTTTGTGGTTTTCCAACAATTCATTCAAATTAATTTTATTTACATTGGAGGCCACATTTCGTTTTGGCAGTGTTTTAAGCAGAGTACTAATAATTGGAAAACACACAAAAGTGTCTAGCAAGGACCAGAAACATAAGATAAAGGCTATGGCAGAATTTATAGCTAGGATCAGGAACTGTTGAACAAGATTTCTTCTTTCTCTCTTTTTCTCTGTCTCAATGCATCCCCGGGGTAGGGCTGGCATTGGCTGCTGCACTACAAGTTTTTTTTTTGCTGGCCCAGGCTGCCTTAAGGGCAGGTCTGGTAAAGCATGTGGCTCAAACTGCAGTCCCCTGCGCCAGACTGGGTTTGCCCATGCAGGTGCTTAAACAACTGAGCTATGGGGCCAGCGAGATAGTGCAGTAGAATAAGCACTTGCCTGGCAAGTGCAAGGGTCTGAGTTCAATCCCCAGTTCTGGGAGGAAAAAAAAAAAACAAAAAACTGAGCTAATCCGCATGCCCCTGAACAACCAGATTTCATAGGAACTAGCAATGTGAAGGAGTCCTGCTGGAGGCCAGCCTCACTCCCACTGCCTCCAGAGGGCCACAATGAGTCTCACCTGAATCCCTGCTCTCCTCTGCAGTTCAGCTTCCTAGGTCTTCGTTGAGTTTCCACCTGTTTGTTGATAGCTGTGCTTTCTTAGGTATGCTGCTCATTCCCCACTCGAGACTTCCCATTGTTTTTTGGTCAAATTATAGGACAGGAAAATTTCTAGACACAGTTTACATCTTTTTTTCCTCTTTCTCTCTCCCTCCCTCCCTCTTCCCCTCCCTCCCTCTCTCGCTCTCTTTCTTTCTTTCTCAGGCCCTTGTGCTTGCCAGGCAAGCCCTTATTCTATTGAGCCATCTCCCCAGCCCCCTTAGAAGTGATTTCTTTTCTTTTTTTTTTTCTTTTCTTTTTTTCAGTACCAGGGTTTGAATCAAGACCCTGTGCTTGCCAGGTAGGCACTTATTCCACTGAACTATCTCCCTGCCCTGCCTCCTTTTTTTTGTATTTAGAACTTGGTCTACAGGGTCTCACTACGTAGACTGGATTCATAGTGATTCCCCTGCTTTTCAACCTCCCAAGTGCTGGGATTACAGGGGTGCACCACCACAACCAATCTAAGTTGCCATCTCAGTGTGCCCAGGGGGCAGGGCTGGCACCTGGGGCAGGGCTGGCAGGCAAGCTAAGGATCAACACCCCCACCCCCACCCCTACATCTGCCTTAGTAGGCACTTTAATCCACTGAGCTATTTTAAATTTCTTTTTATTTGATGCAGAATCTCACCTTGTTTTCCAAGATGGCCTTGAGCTCCTTACACTCCAGTAATCCTGCCTCAGCCTCCCAAGTAATGGGACTACAGCTGTGCCACCTCACCTGACTCAGCCTAACTTGGGTTTTTTGATACAGTATCTCTGTATATTTGCCTACCTCCTGGAGTACAGGTGTGCACCATCATGCCTAGCCTTCAGCCTGACTTTTTAAGCCAGGCCACAGATGGTAATGTACAGTCTTCTGTGGTCATCAGAATCTGTCTGTGGGATGGCTGAATATAGGTTAGATGGTTACCGTAAAACCTATTTAGTATAGGCAGCTTAAATGTGAATCATGTTTTGAGACTGGGCGTGGTAGTACGAGCCTATAATCCCAGCGCTGGAGAGGCTATAAACAGGAGAGTCACTATGAGTCCAGCTTAGTAGTGAGACTCTGAGCACCCTGTAGGCCCTTCCCTAGAACACAGAAAAATGAATAAATGTGAATCATGTTTTATGCTTAGTTTAGTTTAGTTTTTTTGTTCTGTTTTGTTTTGTTTTCATTGCTGGGAGTTGAACACCAAGCCTCAGGTGTACTAGACGAGTGCACAGCCTCAGCCCTTACGTTTAGTTTGTGTTTACTTTTGTTTTTTTGGTTTTTTTTTCTTTTAAGATATGTCATTTTGAGCCAAACGTATTTTGTCTTTATTTTTATTCTTTCATTTGTGTGTGTGTGTATGTGTGAGAGAGAGAGAGAGAGAGAGAGAGACTGTTTCACTATGCAGTTCAGGCTGGCCTTGAGCTAACTTTGTAGTCTAAGGTGGTATTGAACTCAAAATGATCTTCCTGCCTCAGCCTCCTGAGTGCTGGGGTTACAAGCTTTCACCACCATGCCTGGCTTTATTCTGTCATTCATTCTGTCATTCATTCATTCATGTGTACACTTTCACAGTGCTGAGCATTAAACCTGGGGCCTCATATCAGCCCAAAGCTTGCATGTTTGGGTTTCTTTTTTTTGAGTGAGGGTCTGACTGTGTAGTCCAAATCATTTTATTTATTTTTGGTGGAACTGGGGATTGAACTTAGGCCCTTGCGCTTGCCAGGGAAGCACTTATTCCACTGAGCCAACTCCCCTGCCCCTGACTGTGTAGTCCAGAATAGCCTTGCACCCACCATATGGCCCCAGCCAGCCTTGAGGCCCTCCCGCCTCATCCTCCAAATGCTAGGGTTACAGGGGTCAGCCACAGGCTAGCCAGACTTTGATTTCTTAAAGTCTCTCTCTTTTTAATCTCTTTAATTGGATCAGTGAATGAATGAATGAATGAATGAATGAATGAATGAATGAATGAATGAATGAATGAATGAATAAATAAGCGGACTGGGGAGATGGCTCAGTGGAATAAGCGCTTCCCCTGGGGAGATGGCTCAATGGAATAAGCGCTTCCCCGGTAAGTGCAAGGGTCTGAGTTCAATCCCTGGTTCCACAAAAAAAAATAAATAAATAAAATAAATTAATTGGATCAGTAATTATGATTTGGGGGAATTAATTTTTTAAATTGATACAATAAATACATTTATTCTGGGATTATAGAATCATTAAGTGATCAAATCACAGTAATTAATCTGACTTCCATTTTTTGTGTTTCCTAAAACTTCTGTTCATTTGTTTTTTTTTTTTTTTTTTTTTTTTGTGGAACCAAGGATTGAATTTATGCCCTTGTGCTTGCCAGGCAAGCGTTTATTCTACTGAACCATCTCCTTGGCCCCTGTTTGACTTTTTTCTTTTGAGACAAAGTCTTGCTATGTAGTGCAGGATTGTATTGAACTCATGGCAACTCTCCTGCTTAACCTTTTAAAATTAAAAATGCTTTTGCATTGTTTTTAGGTGCTATATTCTTACAAACATAACTATAGTCAGGTATGGCAGGTGATGCACACCTACAATCCCACTGCTAGAGCTGAGAAAGGAGGATTCCAAGTTTAAGACCAGCCTGAGTGCTCACTTCGGCAGTACGTACACTAAAATTGGAATGATACAGAGAAGATTAGCATGGCCCCTGTGCAAGGATAACATGTAAATTCGTGAAGCATTCCATATTAAAAAAAAAAAAAAAAGACCAGCCTGAACTACATAATGAGAACCTATCTCAAGAGTCAAAGAGCCAGATGTGGTACTGCACACCTATAATGCAAATACTCAGGAGGATGAGGGAGGAAGATCACCACGACTTCAGGCCAGCCTGACTCTCAGAACATACCCACACTTACAGCTACGTCCCTTGAGTATATCAAGAAACGCCTGCATAAGACAGAGATACTACTTGAGTGATTTTGTAGGCTGGAAAAGATCTGTGACTCCAGCCCTCTTTTTGTGGCTCTCCTTTGGCCTGTTCCAGAGCTTCTCACACCATACAGAAGTTGCATGGATTTGACTCAGAGAGATAACAGACTCTCACTAAAGTGATGCCGAGTCTGGAATCCTGTACAGTTCTTTTTTATCACGAAAATAGTAGTTTTTCTAGGTGAGGTAGTATGTGCCTATAATCCTAGCACTTGGAAGGCTGAGACAGGGGGATCATTGTGAGTTTAAGGCCAGCCCAGGCTACATAGTACGTTCAAGGACAGCCTGAATAATAGAGCAGTACCCTATCTCAAAAACAACAAGAAAAGAGCCAGATATGGTGGCACATGCCTGTAATCCCAGCTGAGGCAGGAGGACCATTGAGAGTTCGAGACCATCCTTGGCTACGAAGTGAGCTTGAGGCCAGCCTGAACTACACAGTGAGACCCTATCTTAAAAAGAGGAAAAAAAAAAAAAGGAAAGGAAATACTAATTTTATGTTTTCTTTCCACGTAAGTAATCTAAATTGCCCTTTTTGCTTTGTCTAGATTGTCCTACAAGGACATGCGACAAGAGTAACTGCTAAATCTCAACAGAGTGGAGAAAAGGCATTTCGATGTGAATATGATGGATGTGGAAAATTATATACAACAGCTCACCATCTAAAGGTACCCAGAAGACAAATGTTATATGTAGTTATGAGAATACTTATGTCTTAGTTACTTTTCTCTTTTTGCTAAAATGAAATGCCCAACACGCAAAGTTAAAGGGGAAAAGATTTATTTAGCTCACAGCTTGTAGAAATTTCATTCCTTAATTGGCTGGCTTGAAGGCAGGTTGGTTGGTACACAGGTACCACAGAGGAGAAACAATTCATGGTAGGTGGAAGGGAGTAAAGCAAGCAAAACACAACCACAGCTCTTTGTAGTGCATATATCTTATCCAGGCTACTCAGGTAAATAACACTCACACCCTTAATCCTAGTGTCCTTAAAACTAGCATGTACCATGAATTAATTCCAGTGTCATACACTGTAGATCCAGCCACCACTGAAAAGCCTCACCTGTGATGATGTGAGGCTTTGGGGAACATCTAGGAACAAGTCATAACAACTTCAGACAGGTGGGTAGTAGCAGTTGTGCACTTCTGTTGTTCCGACTTACCTAAATAGCAATTTGTGCTCATGTTCAGACAGAGCACCCTGGACAGGCATTAAAAATTACAAATACAAGCCAGGCATACTGGCACATGCCTGTAATCCCATCACTCAGGAGGCTGATTCAGGAGGATCCATGTGAGTTTGAGACCAGCCTCAGCTACAAAGTGAGCTCAAGGCCAGCCTGAACTGCATAGCAAGACCCTTTCTCAAGCACTTCCCTGGCAAGTGCGAGGGCCTGAGTTCAATCCCCAGTTCCACCAAAAAAAAAGACAAAAAATAGGGCTGGGAAAATCAGTGATTGTAAGTGCCTGCCTGGTAAGCACAATAACCCAGGCTTGATTGCTGGTACCACGTACCATGCACTAAGCCAGCCACCAAAACTAGGCGTGATGACACACACCTGTAACCCCAGCACTGAGGAGAATGCGACAGGAGGGTCACTATGAGTCTGAGCTACATGTATAGTGAGACCCTGTACCAAATAAATAAAAATTACACAGTCCTCTGAGGACTTGGCCTATGTTTTCTTCATCTCTAGCGCCTGGGAATCTCTCTGGCACACAGTAGTGACTGTATTTGTAATATGCTTTGGCCATATGTGAAATTTATATAATTATATGAAGGATGTCATTGATCTGTTAACAGTGATTTTTCAGGAACCTAGCAAAAAGGTTGGTTAATGATTTCTCTCAGATATGTGAGTTGAGGTATATATATCTTTATTTTTTTGGTACAGGGTCTTAACTATAGTGATCCTACTGCTACAGCCTCCTCTGGGATTAGAGATGTGTGCCACCATACCTGGTTTTCATTGCTGGGGGTTCTAGGGATTCTAGGGGTTGAACCCAGGTCCTTGTACTTGCCAGGCAGGTGCTTAGACTACTGTGCTATCTCCCCAGCCTCTTGAGCCAAACTTTTTTTTTTTTTTTTTTTTTAATTCCTTTATTTATTACAGTGTCTCGCTACACATCACGGATTCTTTTTTCGCAGGGGTGGGGTGTGAGCTCAGCCGGCCCTGCGGGGAGGGGCTGGCATGGCATGTGGTGCTGGGGCTCAAACCGCGGTCCCTGGGAGGCGCTCTAGACCGCTGAGCTACCTTGCCAGCCCTGAGCCAAACTTTTTAATTGTAGCTAAACAGCAGATTATGTGATGATTCCTAACAATAATAGCTGAGATTCATGTAAAAACCTCCAGTGGTACAGGAAGTGTGTGCTTAACACATTTGAAGTAGTGATCATAGAGCCTATCTACACTTATTAGTGTGTGACCTTGGTATGTTAATTGACTTCCCAGTTCTTCCTCTATAAAATTGGATCTTAAAGTACCTCCCTCACAGAGCAGTGTCCATGTAGGGCTGGCCAAATAGCTCAGTGGATTAAAGCACCTACAAAGAAGAGCAGGAGCCAAGGGTTCAATCACCAGGCTTGCCATGCCAGCCCTGCCACTGGGGTACACTGAGATGGTGGTATGTGCCTATAACCCCAGCTCTTTGGAGGCTGTGAACAGGTGGACCACTACAAGTCCGATCTAGTAGTGAGACCTTGAACACCCTGTACATCCTTCCCTAAAATACAAAAAAAAAAAGACATTTTCCAGTGTTATGATGTCCCTTTTTGTCCCTTCCCCCATGGTAGATATTATGTTCCCAATTTACAGAGGACTGTGGTATAAATTTTTTTTTTTTTTTTTTTTTTTGAGACAGGGTCTTGCTATGCAATTTGGGCTGGCCTTATGCTCACTTTTGTAGCCTCAAACTTTTTTTCTCTTTGTCTGTTTTCTTATTTTTTTGGTGGAACCAGGGATTGAACTCA
>PVKA01053363.1:0-11274 GCA_004027165.1 Ctenomys sociabilis | reverse complement strand
GTGGAGTGCAGAGCCCGGCGGGGCATCAGCCTGTTCTTGCAGTTGTCCATGTGCTTCTCCAACGTCAACTGCTGCCTGGACGTCTTCTGCTACTACTTTGTCATCAAAGAATTCCGCGCAGACATCATGGCCCGTCGCCTGTCCCGGGTCCAGCTGGTCCGACAGGACACCATGATTACCAGGGGCTGAGGGAAGGAGAAAAGCCTGTTCCTATGCCCCTGAGAGACATCCTGTTCCAGCTGGTGCCCCTCAGTGCCCACTCAATAAGACCTTCCACACCATCTAGTCAGCTTGTTGCATATTGCCCCACACCTAGGCCTTGCTGGGAACCTGAGGGCCGTCCGATTCTCTGTTTCTAAATCCAGACAAGTAGCAAGCAGAAGATTTGAAAAGAATGCATCTGAAAAGGGCTGTTTCTCCACTCTCCCGTCCTTCTTTTTGATTAGAAGATTCTGGAAAGACAGAGAGAGGAGATAGGGCAGTCCTGTGTGCTTTGGGCCCCAGAAAGGCCCTGGAAGAAGCCCACCCTTCCCAGAGCCTGGACAAGCGGCTGCCGGGCCAGGGCGGTGGGAAGGCTCGGGCACTTGTGGGTCAGTGGGGACTGAGTAGGCAGGTGCTAATGACACCCTCGAGCCACTAGTGGCCAGGGTACCTCTGGAGGAGAGAAGGACACAGGGGCTGGAAGTGGACAACCCCTCTCCCATTGCTACTGGGGTGTCTTTTGTAGGGTGTCAACGCTGGCCTTGTTGCCCATCTTGAACACACTCAGGTTCCTGTCTTGGATAGAGTGGGAAGTCATTCCCTAGACCTAACATGAAGGAGAGAAAGAACCCATCCTGTCTAGGCAGCTGGCACTGGTGGCCTTGCCCAGGAAGCTGTCTTTCTCTCATGGGGGCTAGGCAGGAGATAAGTAAGCTCTGGACAAACAGGAAGGGGGCTTCAGCAATTCTGAGGGGGCACTGCTTGGGGTCCACTAAGGCTCCACAGAGGGGGTGACTTGGCTGTCCCGGGGTGAAAGGATTCAAAGGATAAATTGCAGGGTGGTTTGTAAGAGTGGAATGGGGAGAAATGAGTGAGACGATGCAAACAGGGTAAGGTTTTGGGGAAGAAAAGCAACCGAGATCAACCTGGGGATGAGAAGCCCAGCTGAGAGTCCTGAGGAGTGTGCGGGGGGACCTGCCTGGGGATGCAGGAGGAGGGGGAAGAGGTCAAGAGATTGACCAGCTGCCCGGCCATGAAGCTATGAGGGTCAAGGCAACAGATGGGGTGGGCAGGAAGGGGCATGAAGGGGCCACTTCCTATCGGAATCTCTCCTGCCAAACTGACGGCCACTGAAGGGCAGGGGCCTCCCAGCTGTCCCCTGTGGTGATGTTCAGTGGCTCTTAGGAGACTGGCAGAGCAGGTAAGGGAGAAGGTGGGATGGAAAGGCAGAGGTGGGTATGGAGGAGTCGCAGGTGCAGGGCCAGAACTCCAGGAACTGACAGCTGCAGCCAGGGCTCTGTGGACCTCAGGGCAAGGCCCGGCCCAGTTGTCCACAGATGTCCTGGACACAGACTCCTGCTGTGTCACTCGGGGAAGGCCAGACCATCACGTGAACAGGGCACTGGGGATGGTTGGGTGAGAGACTGAGGGCAGGTGGAGCTGGGCACCACTCCTTGTCTTGTCTCTTTCTGCCTGGGGCAGGGATGGGAGCCTCCTCGGGTGCTGAGGAGCGTCTCTCACGCACACTGGAGCCTGCCACGTGCTTAGCAGCTGATGGGCTTCCCAAGAGCAAAGGCCCAGTGGCCCTGAGTGTCCAACCTGGTGGGGTGGGGGTTTCTAGGGCCATGAAGGTGGGAGAGGTTGGTGTCCACAGGGTTGAGCAATGGAGCCAGACGTAGCCACCACGGACCCCGGGTAACCCTGGGGTAGTGTGGTCCCTTCCCCTCCTCCCCAGGGACTCCTGGTCTGAGGGGCTGTGGAAGGGACACAGGTCCAGCGTTACGGGTGTTTGGCTGCTCTACTGGGAGGTCCAGACCTGGGCCTGGGCAGCCACTGTGGGCCCACAGCCAGCAGCTGGCTCAGCAGTGCAGGAAGGGGCGGAAGGCACTAGTGGCAGGGTTAGAGTTGGGGTGTGGCTAAGATGAGGGAGCCCACCCTGCGCAGATGCCAGCCAGTAGGACGGAGAAGCCAGAACCTAGTCATAGAAAGGGCTGAGATCCCTGCTTGCTAAATCCATGAGGGGCTAAAGCTACTGTCTGATATAATATGACCTAATTTGTACTCCGAGCCTGGAAAACCCCGAGATGCCCCTGCGGGGTGTGCACCCATGGAACCTGCACAATCACTGGAACCACAATCCACTAATCTGATCTATTCATTAAACAGATTTGTACAGCACTTGTGAGCTTGTCTTGGGCGCACATCCCAGCTCGAGAGGAGCTGCTGCGCACAAGCCCGGCCTCCCCGGCCTGGACGCTGAGTGTGAAGCTATGGAGCGCCTGTCTCGGAGCATCTCGAGCTGAGCTTTCTTCTGGCACCCTCCCAGGGGCATCTTGTAGTGCGGAAGCCTTGGCAGCTGTGACCTGCTGGCTTCTGGCCCAGGCCACCCCTTTCTCCTGCAGCCCATCTCCCCCAGTTCTGAACACAGCATGTTCATGTCTTGGCTGCCGGGGCTGAGTTGGGGCACCCTTCCTCCTCCACGGTCATATTATGATATTATTATTTTGTATTTTAGGGAAGGGTCTACAGGGTGTTCGGGGTCTCACTACTAGATCAGACTCACAGTGATCCACCTGTTTACAGCCTCCTAAGACCTGGGATCACAGGTGCAGCGGCCAGGCCCAGCCTCACTCGCAATCTCAGCATGTCCCCGGGGCGGGGCCAGCACAGCAGGCCCAGGGATCGAACCCTGGTCCCTGCACCTGCTTGCAGGTGCTTTAACCCCCTGAGCTGTTTGGCCAGCCCTCACCTCATAGTCATATTCTGCTAATATCAGGCATTGACTGGTTCCCCGGGTCACTGGGGAGGAGGTGGCACGGAGGCAGCCAGTCCACCTGCATCGCTGCCTTTGCCAGCCGTGTCTCCTGCCCCGCTTCTAGGCACCCGCGGAGCTGAAAGTCTTTTGCTTAGTGCCACGTAGCAGCAACGGGATACTAAGAACATCCCCGTGTAAGATTTCACCCTTGTCACGAGCTGTCACAACTCGGCAGTCATCGCAGAGATACTTGAAATGAGAGGCCCAATGGTAGTTGTAGAGACTCATGGGGATTAGAAAGGGCTTGGCTCTCAGATCCGTGGTGGGGGGACACACCTGGGGGAGCTGCCTGTGGGGTGTGAGGATAGCACAGGGAGAGTGCCCCCAAGACAGTTGCATGGACCCCCCTGTGAGAGGAGCCCATGCTGCCTAGGTGACAGGGAAAACCCACTCAGACAAGGACAGTGACTTGGACACCTGCATCAGTGCCACTTGGGGCATGGGCTCTGAAACTGTCTCTTCTCTCTCTCTCTCTCTCTCTCTTTTTTTAAATGTATTTAGTGCAGGGTCTACAGGGTCTCATTGCGTAGATCAGACTAGTAGTGATCCTCCTGTTTCAGTCCCCCAAGCACTAGGATTACAGGCACCTGTCACCACCCCAAGTCTCAGGCACCATCTCAGTGTGCCCTGGGGGTGGGGCAGACACGACACATCAGGCATCAAACCCCAGTCCCTCCCAGTCCCTGCAGCTGGGAACTGAGGGAGAACACGTCTTGCCCCCATTCCGCACGACTGTCCCCTGCTAGCCAGAAGTCTGTGCAGTGAGGCAGGTCGCCAGTGGTGAGCCCGAGGCTGGGGGAGGCGGCATCAGAGCACTGTCTCTTCAAAGGGACGTTGGGGGAAGGGCTGTGACCTCACCTCGGTGGCTCATTCTGGGGCTGTCACCCATGACACAAACCAAAACGCGGCTCTCCAGGGGTAGCACAGTCACGCAAAGGGCTGTTTAGGGCCATCTGCAAAGTGCATGACCTTTGAGAAGCCCCTCTTCCTGGAGGAGGCCCAGGACTGTACATCTGCGCTTGCGCACATGCATGCATGCGCGCACACGGGCTTCTTTCTCCTCCAAGTCCTGTCTCACAGATCGAGGGCCTTAGGAAGGATGTGCAGGATGGGATCTTACTAAACCCAGATAATTCAAGTGGCCAATTCTCAGACGGTGAGTTTCAGACTCACTGGCTTACAGAAAACAGTGTAGGCCTTTGGGGGAAGGTGGGGTTCCCCTGAAGGGCTGGGGGGCGGCCTGCAAGCCAGGGGCTATGGTTGGGTAAGGTTGGCTCCAGAGGCCTGCCCTTAGGGTAGGGCATGTTTTGGGGTGCCACAGGTAGCACTTGGTAGTGGGGAGCCCCCTGTCCCCAGGGTGGACTGCACATTGCGGGGCACTGGCTTCTCCAGGGGCCCCTCCTGCACTTTCCCTGCCATTCTCTTAATTCTTGGTACCAGATTCTGGCAGAGGCAGGGAGTCAGGTGTGCGCTTCGAGTACAAATGCTGAACCTAGCTAGGCTGAACACCCAGAAATGGTTGTGGAAGGGAAACACATGGGTGCATGAGGTTCCTGCACATATGGTGGGCAGCAAGCCATGATTCCTGAGTAATAAGGATCCAGCGGCTGTGACGTTTATGTGAAGACAGATGGAACTCAAATTTGATGGCTAATAGCAGTGCAAAATGTTCTTGCTCCCTCTCTGGGGTCTCATGCTTCAAAAATACCCACTTGGAAGGTGTCTTGGCCTGCTAAGAGTTGGCCATGACTTGAGGAACAGAAAATTGCTCTCAGGGTTACAGATGGTGGAGCCATGTTTAAGTGGTTCTGTTCCTGGTGGAGGCTGCCTTGGTGGCTTGCTGGTGGCTCTCCTCCCTGTGTCCGCACGTGGCATGGAGGAAAGCAAGCTCCGAGGTGTCTCTTTGTGCAAGGACACTAACTCCATCAGTTCATGGCCTGCTTGTGACCTGTTCTTCTTTGGTCACCTTCTAAAGGCCCTGGGGACTGGGGCTTCGCCACGTGGGTTCTGGTGGGTGCAGCTCAGTCCGTACAGCGTGGCTGTTTTCTGCAAATGGGAGAAGTAAGACCATGCTTCCTCTGTCTCCTCAGGTAAGCAGAACCGGCTCAGGCTCGGCTTCACTAACAGCAGCCCTGAGGCCTTTCTCCTCCTCCAGTTCTAGCAAGATCCCCATTTGCAGAAATGCCCCTTTAGAGTTCCAGCCCCGGTGTCCATTGGCAGGCCCGCCAAGGATGGCATCTGTGTGCACTTGGGCAGGAGGCTCCTTCCTGCTGGCTCCAAGCCTCAGGGTCCCAAGCTCTGTCCTTTCAGCCAGTGCTTTCCTGCGCTCCTGCAGGGGCTGCATGAGCCCTGACCCCCTCCTGTGGTCCAGCACATGCCTCGTCACCTCCAAACCCTGCAGTCTTTCTCCAGGTAGCTCTGGACTCCGAAGCCCAGCTCCCTCTGGCCCACTGACCTGCAGTCCTGCCACTGATGGCTGAGGGGTGGGGCTGGGGTGGGGCTGCTGCTCTGCACAAAGAGGAGAGAACAGGGTGTGGTGTCAGCCTCTGTGGAAGCCACAGGACTCCTTCACGTTAACCAAAGTGCGCCACAGCTCTGGGGCAGTTTCTGTGTGCCCAGTCTGTGCGGGACAAGCAGGGCAGACTAGAGGCTCTCACAAATCCTCTGTCAGACCAGGGAGCTCCCGGGAGGTGGGACCAGAACGAGCCACCAACCTGGACACCGCGATGTCCCAGGCCACCTTCCCTTGAGCTAGCATTTAATAAACTTCAAAAGAATCACTGTGCAGCAGGGCATGGTGGCCCAGTACACAAGGATAAACGGAGTTTGGGGGAAGGGACATCCCAAGCTGCATCCCCCCTTGCACCCCTAGGGCCCTCCTGGTCACCGCAGTAATGACCTGCTGGTGGGATGTAAGCAGGACCGTGGGCTTCTGGTCTGCAGCCCCAGCCCCTCCTACGCCCACCCTATTCTGCTCCCGGCTGGCCGTGGGTCGCTAAACTGCAGCACCAGCTGGGTTTGGGGAAGGCCTCCTGGAGGCAGCCCTGAGCCCCCAGGGCCAGGGCGGACAGTGAGGAGTTGTGGGGTGAGGTGGGAGGGCAGGGAGGAGCAGATGAACGGGTGGAGAGAGCTGGGGCCTCCAGGGCTAGTAGTTGTCTCCCCTCCTGCTCAACAAGGCAGGCAGGACCTTGGGCTTTGGGTGGCCCGGTGTGGGTTCCAGAAGGGTGTGACCTGGGGTGGAGCTGAGCCTCTGCTCTGGGGCTGGGGGCACCAGGTGTCCTGAAGGGAGCCCAGGCCGACCTCACAGCCACCCCACACCTGGGGAGCAAGTGGCGCAGCATGGGGGCCATGACTCCCACCACTGGACCAAGTCTGTGATTTGGGATGGAAATAGACGGTGAATGCTGATAATAAGAAGTCGTTCAGGTAGAAGACACGCCTCCCCGCCGGTTCCCACCGCACTTGTCCCGTCACTCCTGCCTCCTCCTGAAGCAGTCTGGAAGCCTTCTTTCTCCAGTATCTGTACAAGGTTTGATCAGAAATACAAGGAACGCTGCCCCTGCCGAGCACCAGATTCTAGAAAGCCGGCCCTGGAAGCATTATGGTCCGTCGTCACCCACCTACTCACGGGATCTAGCACCCTGTGACTTCTGGTTCTCCCCCCAAATCAAAGTGATCACGAGTGATTTGAATCATTCAGGACCTCCTGAGGCAGCCATGGACAGCACAACTGAAGACCCTCAGAAAAGAGGACTCCAGAGAGCTCCAGACTATGGCAAGATCAACAGGTCAGTGATTGAAGCGAGGGGCATGAATGGCAGTGGGTCCTTTGCTGCACTGAATTGCTTTAAAACTTCACCATTCAGCCAGGTATGGTGGTGCACACTTGTAATCCCGCACACTGCAGGCTGAGGCAGGAGGGTTGTTGCGAGTTTGAGACCATTCTGGGCTACCAAGTGAGCTCAAGGCCACCCTGACTTACGTAGTGAGACCCTGTCTCAAAAAGACAACGAACAAACAAACCTTAGCCAGTCACCATATATTTTAAATCACACCTCATACACTGGGATCCAGCTCTGCCCAGGGGGTGTGTCCTGGGACACACTGTGAAATGTAGGGGGGCAGGGTGTGTCAGGGCACCAAAGGCCCCAGAGGCAGAGGCCTCCATTTCCTGGAGCTCTCTCCTACCTGGTGCAGCAGGAGCAGGACAGGCGGGTGGACACCAGCTGAGCTGGGCAGCCACAAGCAGCCCCTAGGAAGGGAGAAGCAGAGGGTGTGAGGCCCGCATGTGAGGCTGTCATGAGGGCTTCTGTGCAGTCACTGTTCACCACCATGTGACATTTGGGCTTCGTTGGCTCATCTGCCGCAGGGCCCAGCAGGAATCTGGGAGTCAGATGGAAGCTTATTTGGTCCCCAGAAAACCAAGCTGGCAGAGGCCAAGGCTGCCTCTCTTGGGTGAGTGCTGGACTCCTCAAGACCTGGGCAGTGGCCTGGGATGGGAGGCGCAGGAAAGCAGGCTCCCCGGGGTGTTGGAGGCAGCCTGGCTGGGAACAAGAAGGCTCCCATGCTGGCTCAGAAGACCAGGTCTGGCTCCAGCCTGCCTACTGTGAGACCATGGCAGAGTGACTCCACAGTTTTAGACAGTAATGACACCCTGACTACAAAGCAAAGCCCAGAAGCTGCCAGGC
This sequence comes from Ctenomys sociabilis, assembly GCA_004027165.1. Classification (NCBI taxonomy): domain Eukaryota; kingdom Metazoa; phylum Chordata; class Mammalia; order Rodentia; family Ctenomyidae; genus Ctenomys; species Ctenomys sociabilis. Next base: position 3,570 of record PVKA01053363.1, on the reverse strand, counting down.
ACATGGAAGGGCTCCAGAAATACTGGCTGTTAGAATCCCAGCGAGCTTCTTCAAACAAACAAAAACCAGAAGAAGTGTCCAGTTGCTCTGTGCACGGATGCCAGAGTCTTAAATCTGCTTGCACCATGGATTCTTCCTGCGGAGCCTGTGGACCTCCGAGGATGGAGGTTTAACAGGCATGGAGCGATGTGCATAGGTTTCAACAGGAAACAGAATATATCAAAATACAACCACTGGTCCAGCACAGCATACTTTGTTCGGGCGCTACATGTGAGGGTCTGGTGACAGGCATAAGAACTATCACAATTAGTGACAATCAAGAATGTCCCTCTGAAATATCTGTGGCAACTGTAGCATGGTATGAAGACTCTGTGCTGCCGACCGGCAGCTGGGAACTGTGTGCTACTGCGGTGTGACGTCTTGGTGGGAATGGAGGGACAGGCTCACTTTGGGGAGGGTCAGTGGAGGTGGGTGTGCAGTGTTTCCCCCAAATTCTGCTCTTGATCCCCAGGATAGGAGCTCCTGGTTAAAGCAGGGATGGGAGGACTCTGGAAACAGAGCACTTCCTCCGGGAGAAGGGTCACCTGTGTCACACACGCACCACTTGGACAGTGTGGCCCACCAGGTTCCCATGGACTTGCCCTCAGGCTTTGGGCTGACCCGGGACATTGGCTCGTGGGCTCCACCAGCCTCTGCTGGAACGCCACCCTGGGCTTGTGTACATCAACAGAGAGTCAAAGAAAATCGCCCCAAGCCCGACCCTCGATCTCTGCAATGCGAAGTGAGGGTCTCCTGTCCAGGTGCATTCAGATGACCTGAGCAGCGGTGGCCCCAGAGGTCCATTTGAGTAGATGGGAGAGCTTGAGCAGATCTCGAGTAGATGCCCTGGTCTTAACTCAGAGGCAGAAGCCTGGAGCCAGCGTGCAGTGTGGCTAAGGCTGGACTCCCTTACCCCACATCAGGACCAGCCGCCCCGCACCTACACCATGATGCTTTGGGCCGGAAAGAGCTGTGACGCGGAACCTAGACCACCGCAGGCAGCTGGGGTCCTCCATGAGGCCGAGTATCAACAGCGACACCTTGTGGCAGTATTGGAGAACCACAGCCAGGGGCCTCTGGGGCCCTACTCCTGCAGGGGTCAGCAAGCAGAGCCCAGTCCCCCTTGGATTCGTTGGTTAAGGAAAACCCTGGGGCTGCTGAGTAATTTGTGGGCACCTGCCCTGCCCCAAAGACAAGTAGAGGCTAAAGTGAGGAGAAATTATTTGATGGGGAGTTGGGAATAAAGCTCCTTGAGTCCTGTGGGCAGGTTACGCACAAATGCATTTGGCTTTGATTACTTTTGTTCCCTTAAACAAAGTCGAGGCAAGTATCCCAGAATGCAGTAGAATGGAGTGATGGTGAGAACTCTGCAAGAAACTGATGTACAGATGCTCTTTCATAGCCAAGAACAACATAAAAAGTAATCTATGTTCATTTAAACCACACTTTAACTCCATACTTTATGACTTACTGTAAGATCTGAATGGTTCCTTTTACCAGGAAATAACTCTTTGAAACCTGCTTTAACAGACTTTTCTTTTGCTTCAAGAAGGGAAATAAAGAGGAGCCAAGGGATATTTCCAGAAAAATAAAACTTTAATAAGGCCATGACCAGTTCTTAGATGTGTATATTTTTTAATTTTTTTTTTTTTTTTTTTTTTTTTTTTTTTTTTTTTTTTTTTTTTTTTTTTTTTTTTTTTTTTTTTTTTTTTTTTTGGTGGAACTAGGGATTGAACTCAGGCCCTTGTGCTTGCCAGGGAAGCATTTATTCCACTGAGCCATCTCCCTGGCCCCCAAAATTATTTTTTCTTTTAGCACTGGGGATCAAACTCAGGACTTTGCACTTGTCAGACAGGCACTTATGCCACTGAACTATCTCCCCGGCCCCTTAAAAATCTGTTTGAGACAGGGTCTCACTATGCAGCTCAGGCTGGCCTTAAGCTCACTTTGTAGCCCAGGTTGGTCTCAAGCTCATAATGATCCTCCTGCCTCAGCCTCCCCAGTGCTGGGATTGCAGGTGTGTACCACCACGCCTAGCATATACTTCTTAACATCCTAGAAATTTCACAGAAAAAGCAAACTGTTTTTCTAATTGCAGTCTGCTTCCAGGTATTGCTCCTGTACCCTTATTTGCTGCAGTTCAAATGAGTTGGGAATTAACTGTAATTTGAGAAAAAAAGTTACCCAATAAAACTTCATGTACATGTTTAAAAAATAATGTAAACATCTAAACAGTTCTTTCAGTGTGATGTATAATGAAGGAATGACCCTTCTGAATTGTCCCAAGCTGATGGAATGTCACAGTAATTAAAAAAAGAAACATGGTCATTCATAGCTCACACAAGTGACTTGATCATCTTGATACCTATTTATTATCAAGAGTCCTAGGTCCCCTCCCAGAGGGCCTGGGTGTCCACCGCACTTGGGACCCCTCCTGGGAATCCCGGAACTGGTCTCTCCTTATTTCCAGGGAAACTCGCCAGCCTTCTTGCTTTGGTTTGTAACTTCATCCTCCATATGGGGCCACAATCTCCTCCAGGCGACATCAGACAGGTTGGGAGATACTTCCAAAATCAATTAAGCTGGGCAAGGGGTGGCACCAGTGCAGGAGCAGGTCGCTTGTCAGCGGAGAATAGGCTGACAGCGAGCCTTGTGTCAGTTGTCCTTTTCATAGAAAAGGAATCGGGATGCTGGGGCTCAGACCCTGACACCCCAAGATGAGCCCAAGCCCCGCCCCGCACAGGGCTGGGCTGTCTGCTCAGGCCCTTCACTGCCTGCCGTCCCCAAGGAGGACAGCCTTGGCCTCCAGTTGCTTCCTAGGGATTTTATTAACTAAGCCGTAGACAGGCAGAGAGACTGGTCTGCGGATGCCCACACAGACTTGTCACACACCGTTCCCCCCATTTCTGTCCTGAGAATCACTCACAGGCACTGTCTGGGGGACTTTGTCCCGGGTACGGTATCAGTCTCACTGGGTTTCCCTAAAATTCACCAATTGTTCCCCTCAAAATGGCCTGTGTTCCCCATGTCACCCTGCAGAGACAGACTAGACAATTATAAATGGTACTGAGTTCTGGGTCACCGCACTCCAGTGACACCATTGATCATACCCTGGGTTGCCTGTGGGGGTCAGCAGGAACAACAAGAGACAAATTTCAGGGCCCAAGAGTGACTGGGAGGCGTTTGCCTTTAGTGAGCTGGCTGGGCTATTGTCAAGGAGCTTTGAGGGCCATGGCGGTCCGTGCCTGTGATTCCAACCCTAGGGAAGCTGAGGCAGGAGGATCACCTCGAGGCCCACCTGGACTACATAGTGAGTTCAAGGCCAGCCTGGATTACAAAGACCCTGTCTCAAACAAGAACAAACAGAACTTGTTCCCAAGGGGGAGGGGCAGCACACGTCCCATGGAAGGGTAACTACAGAAAGTGTGTGCATAAGGACTAAGGACAGGAGCCAGATTTTCTCTGAACCCTGATGCCTGTAGTTTGACAATTGTCCTCAGCAGATGCTCTGTCCCAGGGTCCTTAGCGACT
>PVKA01053362.1:0-11266 GCA_004027165.1 Ctenomys sociabilis | reverse complement strand
GACAATCAACAGAATAGCCACTTGGATTTTTCTGCAGGACCCTATAGGACTATATAGTATATAATAACTGTATACTCTCATGGGTGTTATTCTCCTGCAGAGAACTCAAACATAGAGAAATAAAATGCTAGGGGAATCAGGTAAGCCAAAAGTACACATGTTCGGGGCCTGGGAAAGTCCTGTTCTTCACTCCAGGTACCTCTTCCATCTACATCGTAAATCAGTATGGTTTCCCAATCTGCAAGTAACATCTTATAAAACCACTTATGGGGACCATCAAGAGCTTGTGTTTCTGGGGGTAACCTCCCAAAGGCAACATCAAGGACTAGAAGGACTGCGCTTACAAGGGTCAGAAGCCAGAGGGGTAAGGGGAGGCAGCTGTGCCAGGAAATTGAAGCAGCCAAGATGCTGGTGCCAGCAAGCCCCATCTGCTGTACTCACCAGGGCACTTACGAGACCCTCTAGCCACCGAATGGTCAGAAACTCTCAAAATGCCCCAGAGCAGGGCTTGGTTTTTGAGCTCAACTTCTAACAAGAAAATGACTATTTTAACTGAAAAGTGACAAAGTAAAATCATGCCCTTTGTGTCACCCTCCTAGAAGAATTTGGCTGGCAGTGGAACAGGGAGGTAGGACATAGGCCCTGAGGTTAGAAAAAGGACAGCAAAGCCCAGCAAATAAATAGAATGATTCCTCTGAGAACAGCAAAGCAGTCAGCTTGGAGTGTCAGAACACATGAGAGAGAAATCTAGCATTGTGTGAAAATCAATACATATACACTTCGTACTTAAAGGCAGCATAGAGTGAAATCAGCCATTATGTGGTGCACAGTAAACCCTGTTCCAACAGTATAGCCACAGCAGAGCCAGGCAAGTGCCACCAATTTTTTTCAGCAATAAACTTCAGTTTGGTCTAAAAGCAACTCTTCCCTCTCTGCCCTTAGAGCATGCAGGTGACTGAGGTCTGATCAGTAAGTCACGGCAGATGCCTCCTGCAAGTCTGATCGAGGTGATGAAAGGTGCCGCCTCTGTGGGAAGAAAGTCCTTGTTGATCTACCTTGTTTTCTTCCCATTGTTTCTAATTTGCATAAGATGGCTGGGAGCTCAAAACTCTTTCCAGAGTCTAAGGTGACCTTGTACTGGAGAAACTCACAAAAACTGAGCAATAGCCTAAAGCTCTCAAATCTACACAGTGTGCTCTATCTCTCCTTACCTATTCCTTTGCAATAGAGAGAAATAAACAAGCTATTCGAGTGACTGCCACTTGAGATTTTCTGCAGTATTCAGCCATGTTGAATCCTGGTAGATATAACAGCAGCCTCAGCCCAGAACCCCTAGAACTGAAGTTGGAAGACACACAGTGAACACCAGCACAAGTGGGAACAGTAAAGGAAAAGAGCAGAGAGAAGAAAAGAAAACCTGTCTTCACTTGATCTTAGCCAAAAAGCCAAGAAGCAATAAGAAAACCTGTCTTGATTGATGCTGTTACTAAGCAATGTCTAAGCACATAATTCACAGCTGTATAGATTAGGGTCGAGTTTCAACTTGCCTGGCTTTGGGATCACTGTTGAGTGGTGGACTGCTCTTCCAGGTGTGTTTGGTGTTTGGGGAGGTGGAGCTCAGGGGTCCACGTCTGGTCCCTCTCCCTTCTCTCTGGTGCCCTCTCCTCCCTGCTCTGCTTCCTGGCCACTAGGGACTTAGGAGTTTCTCTCCACCAAGCCTTTCCACCATGGAAAGAGCCAGCTGATCATGGGCTGAAACTGTGAGCAAGTTAAGCCCCACCTCCTCTAAATTGTGGGTATTTGTTATTGTTTCTTGGTGACCTGAAGCTGACTAATACAGAAAAAAAGCCATCGTACATTTAGAAGTAGCATAAACATGTAGTCAGTTATGTTCAGTTTTCATTCTAGAATGTAAGCTTTACCATTTTCAACAAACACTTTTTTATTGTATCTTCTGAAAGTTTAGAAATAAAGAACATCACAGAAGGTGGGGGATGGAGTATAGCCCAGGGCTGGGGTATATAGTTTGCAATCTCTGGACACTGAGATCAGTCCTTGACATCAGAAACAGAAATTGGAAAGAAAAAAACTCACCGGGATTAGTCTTTTCTGCTTATTTAATATTATCAAATGACTGAGACATAACTTCTGATTGTGACACCTGTTACCCAAGCACCACAGGAGATGCAAAGCAAAAAGCAAGGTCTTTGCACTGAACTTGTTTACTGACTATCATGGCTTGGAACTTTTGCAAGGTGACAATGGAGTACAGGACACATTTTATAATAGTATTTCAAAATGAATCACTCAAGAATCATGAACTATAAGTGCAGGAAATCCATCTACACACTAAATACTAACTATTCCAGCTGAGGGCCTAGAGCTCATAACAATGCCTCCCACAAGACCAACTGGAGGCCTGGAGTCTACAACAAAGTCTTATGCAGGCCTGATTCATAGATCTGTGCTGAAAAGCCCAAAGGTCAGTGGTGGAAGCTAGGAAGTCTATGCCAGTGGGATGAAGGATCTGTGCTAGTGAGCTGAGGAATCTGAACTAGACCCGGGAAGCAATGCTGAAAGTAAGCATCAGAGCTCCCCACAAAATACCACAGCCATCCTCGGCAACAGTGAGGTCCCAAGCTCCTCCAATGATGAAAGTCCAGTTCCCATCAGGAAAGCCAATAGGACAAGCTTCATGAACTAATCAGTGCACCATCTTCCCCTCTAGAGCCAGAGATAGATGCTCAAGATGAGGACCCAAGCTTCCTGTCATGGGCCTCAATCTTCTTCATAACCATGGCAGAGTTGGTGTGGGTGAAATCAAGGCCTTGGAGGCACCCAAAGCAGGGCTTGTGAGACCCGCATAGGGTGAGGTCACCGTTCCTGAATAGCCACTGGTGGTTTCTGTGTGGATGCTCAAGTTCTGAATCCCAGACTCCAGCCTATTCTCCTCACACTCCAGTGGCTTGCATTAGGTAGTGATCTCGATATACAGGGCCAGCTTGACGTTCACGAGCTCCTAGTACTCACACAGCTGCCAGGCTATGTCCTGCTTGGCCTTCTGCAGGGCAGCCTCCAACTGGGCCAGCTTGGCGTTGGCACCATTAATGGCCATCTCCCCATGCTGCTCAGCATCAGCGATGGCAGCCTCCAGGGATGCTCTCTGGCCTTTGAGGGCCTCAATCTCTGCCTGCGGGCGGTTGATGCTGTGGTTCATCTCAGAGATCTCAGACTTCATGTGATGGAGGTCATTCCCGTGCTTCCCAGCCAGTCTGCAACCCTTCGTACTTGATCTGGTACATGCTCTCGGCCTCAGCCCGGCTGTGGCTGGCGATCTCCTCATACTGGGCCTTGACCCCAGCGATGATGCCGTCCAGGTCCAGGGAGCAGCTGTTGTCCACGGGCAGCGCCACAGATGTGTCTGAGAGCTGAGACTGCAGCTCACGTATCTCCTGTTCATACAAATGCCTGAGGAAGCTGATCTCGTCAGTCAGCCCTTCTAGACGTGACTCAAGCTCCACCTTATTCATGTAAGCTTCAGCCACATCCTTCTTGACGAGGACAAATTCACTCTCCATCTCTATACGCTTATTGATGTCATCTTAATACTTATTCTTGAAGTCCTCCACCAGCCCCTGCACGTTGCCAAGCTTCGCCTCCAGCTTCAGTTTCTCCTGACCCAGGTGTCCAGCTGCCACCGGAGGTTGGTGCTGTAGCTTTCAAATATGTTGTCCTTGTTACTCTAGGACTTTTTTTTTTTTTTTTAATTTTAGGGAAGGGTCTACAGGGTGCTCAGGGTCTCACTACTAGATCAGCGCATACCAGCACACCCATTCTTTCAGGATGTCTTCTGCTGCTGCCGGAAGCTCCTCTTGGTCTCCAGCATCTTATTCTGCTTCTCCAGAAACCAAACCTTGTCAATGAAGGAGGTGAACTTGTTGCTGAGGGTTCTTGATCTACTCCTCCTGAATACATCGCCTGGATGTTGGGTTCTACCTCTAGGTTTAGGGGGTTCAGCAAGCTGTGGCTCACCTGGCCGGCCTTGATGCTCCCCACTCCTCCAGCGCTGCCATTGTAACCCAGCCCCAGGCCGCCCCGGAAACTACTGCTGCTGCCCATTTGAGAGAAGCTGCAGGAGTTGATGTGGGAAGCAGGCCTGCTGAAGGCCCGGGGGCCCGAGATGGATACTTTGTAGGACTTCTGGGTCACCCTTATGGAGATGGGGGCTGGAGTGGAGGCAGGCAAACTGAAGACGGAGACTCAAGAAGGAGCCTGGCAGCCGCTTCTGGATGGTGGGACTGATAATGTTTTTTTTAAAAAAAACCATTTGTTAATCTGAGCTTATAATTTGTGCGATATCTGGAACACCCTTCCCTAAGAATGAACATAGAATGGAATGTCCTTATTCACTTCTGTAGAGAGTATTAACCTAGAAAGTGCTGGCTTTTAAGGAATGGAAACAAGAATCAGAATAGGATGCTAACTCTACACAGCCATTTTATTACCTCCTACTTTTCTCTTGTTGCTGTGACAAAATCCCCAACCACAAATTAAATGAGGACGGTGTATTGTGGCTCACAGTTGGGGAAGGTTTCAGTCTGGTTTGCTAGCTCCAAGGTAGGGTGCTTGACAGAGGGGCATTGCAGAGAAAATAATAATAATAATAATAATAATAATGGCAGGGTAGACAGCAGTCAGCAAATAGCACCAGCAGCCTCGCATTCCCTTTCATTACATCCAAGCCAAGGCTTTTTGGCTGGTACTACCCATACCCATAATTCCATCATCCACACACAGAAGCATGATAGACCAATGAGTGGGCATCAAGTACTATACACCCTTAATCCTAGTTTAATTCACAGTAGAATTGGCCACTGTTGAGAAATCACACCCGTGAGTGCAAGTGGCTTTGGGAACATCTACATATACACTATAACACCTTCTTTTCCCTTGAGATTTCATCAGTCCCATTAATAATAAATTAAAACTAGTATCAGTCCTCATACCCAGTGTCATAATGCCTTTTTCGCACTACAAAATAATGCTTTCAATTGGAGTTTATAATTTTCTTTCAAAACTCTGGAAAGGCAGGCAGCAGAAATCAGCTCTGTGCAGCTGAAGAGAACAACAAAGTTGTGATAAGATACTGATACAGTAGCTCCAGTCAATCCAATTACTGGAGACAATCAATTTCTAAATTGGCGACTGGGCCCAGCAAGGATGCAGAGTTTGTTGACAATCCTGGCTTTTACTGTTTCTGGTCTAAAGTTCGCCACAGGGCATTCCTGCTAATGAAGCTAATTATACTTGTTGGGCCTTGGTGACAACTACGCTGTGACAACACATCTAGAAAATGGCACTATGCTCCTGAAGGCAGCCACATCTCCTCTGAGCTTAGTGAGAAAGGGACGCAGACCCAGAGGAGCCCCACGTGACAAGCACGGACACGCAGTGTGGCTGAGGTCCTCCTATGTAAGTGGGCATATGTACTTGCACGCACAGATACAGATGCTATTTTTAATCTTTTAAACAGGATAAAACATCGTACAAAAATTAGAAATAATACAGAATTTCACTCTACACAATGATAGGAACTCAACAATGGCTGTTACAATGCATGTTGTTGTCTTCAAATTAGTTGTTCCTATTGCCAGAGGTAAGCATGCAAAATTATTTTTAAAAACTTAGTTAACTGCTCCTTTCAGGAGAACAGTAGAAATCAATAGTACAATCATAAAAACTATCCTCTGTATATGCGTTTGTATTTAGTTTACCCTTCTTTCTTTCTTTTCTCCTTTCTCTCATCCCAGTTGCTCCTTCCTTTGAACATATACAGACATTCTTAAAAGTTTTTATTAGTATATGCTTGGGATTCATGAGGAATATGCTTGTTGTAGGGTATTAGTACATCTACATATCACACACTGATCCTTTTTGCTTCCCCTCCCCTTCTCTCATCTTGATAAATGAATGTATTCAATGAACTACTCAACCATGTCGGACTACATATTTCCAATTTTTGAAAAGTGTAGTATTACTAATTTTTATTGTAAGGAATAGTTAATGCTTAATTTTTAAATCAATTTTATATGTTTATCTCTGGCCACCTGAAATATTACTTAGAAGATAACAATATTCAGCGTAACAAGCATTGTTGATGTCCTATCACCATGTTTTGAAATTCTGTATCAGTTTCAATTTTGAAATTCTGTATCAGGTTTTCTATTATTTTATCCTCTTTAAAACACTTTAAGGATTAAAAAGTAGATATTTAGCAAGGCAGATAGCTGCGATCCTAAAATTCTGAGAACTCTCCTCCCAGTGGTATGAGCCAAGAGGCACCTCCAGGCCCGACTACCAGCCTTGCCTCAGCCACTACCTTGCACTCTGTGGCTCCCGACCCATGTAGCCCTCTTGCACTGCTACCTCCAGATGCCAGCAGCTCACATGTCTACATTTAAGAGATGCCTTCCTCTGCTTGCAAGTTACTCCCATCAGCCCCTTCAACTGAGAGAATTCTAAGACAAAAGCCTGGATCATTTGAAGTCACTTGCCACAAAGGATTAAAAACACTCCCACTATTTTCGAGGATTCTCTAAAAACAGATTTGACCAAGCCACTGCCACCTTTTCTCTGAAGCAGCCTCTTTCTCTGTCCCTTCCAGCTCTGTCACAATTCTACAAGCTGTAGCCTGTCAAACTGTTAAAATGCACTGCTCCTCCCTATAAAGCCAATTCAAGACCTCTGACCTCACAATGCCATTGTGATTGTCCTATATGTTACCTCAGTCTTCCACCATCCACAGCCTACTGGTATGCCTGCCTGGACCTAAGCACTCCTTCTTTTACCTTTGATTGACTCCTGCCAGCCAGGCCCTCTTCACAAAAACTCTAGTTCTAGACTCAAAAGTCAACTGATATGGACTCAACATTCTTCTGGTTCAAACACTTGTTTCTCAGCACAAAATGTCACTGTACTTCTGATTAATGACACCCAAGCTGCCTGCTGGAAAGGCGCAAAAGCTCTGCTGCAATATCTAGCAGAAACTGGTTACAAGAAAGAAATTGCAGATTTCATGGAGTTGCTGGCCTCTCTAGTATCTGGAACCTTGAATTTACAAAAACAAGGATGTTTAGACTGTGACCCTCTGGGAGAGGACAGTGGCCTACATCTGCAAATACTTGGATGCAGTCACTAAGGGCTGCCTCCCCTTTTCTTCCTCACTCTATCAGCCACTGTTCTCCTGATCAAAAAACAGATAAATTCACCTGAGGCCAAGACCTAACTGCCCAGGTACCACACACTCCACTGGACCTCCTAAGTAACCGTGGAGCACTCAGTTCTGCTACATACCTGCCAGGCAAGCTGGGAAGGCATGACTGTTCTCCCTTGCAAGAGTCAACTTAAGGTAAAGAACATAAACCACAAACTCTGGATGGAAAATCTTCCACTCTTTGGTTGGAGCCTAGGCTGGGGCCATTCTAGTTGTGCTTCTACTTAGACTTTGTATCAGAAGAGCACATGTAGCATACCCAGCAAATATTTCCAAGGAAACTAAATGAAAGGGAAAATGTAGCACAAGATGCTCCCCCAGCCAGTCTATTATATGCTCATATAAAAGTTTCTGTTGCAAATTCCTGTTAATTATGTCTCTTAGGAATGGCTGGTCACTGTGATGCAGAGCTGGCCACTATAATGCATATTGCAAGAACCAATCAGCATCAGCCAAGTACTCCGCCTCTGTACTTCCCCTTTCAACTCTGTCAAATCCTCCCTCCCAGGGCCTTCAGAGCATGATATTTTGGGAATGATCCCCATCAGTGCCTGTAAGTATAAAGTAAATCCGTCTCCAAATCCTGGGTGATATTTGGATGTTTTTGCTTGCCATTACAGCATATTAGTAAGATATCATATCTTGTTAAAATATAAGCTTTTTTCATCTAATTAAAGTAATTATTCTGTGTTCATTTTTCTCTCCCCGCAAAGAAATTTAGACAATACATGTTATCATACATCTGAAAAAAATATATTGGTCATAAATCTTACTTCCACATGTCCCCCTTTTATGTAAGAAACTTCTTGATTTATTTATCTTAATGTAATACATGTAGATATTAGTAAAGGAGACATAAAAATCATTTATTAACTCTATTAGAAATGAAATTTCATAACAAAATAATTAGAAAATAACAATAATTAATACACTGTGTAGCATAATCTGAAAAGAATGGCCAAAATGTTGCTCAGAGTCTGTTACAGGAAACAAATTCTATAGTTGGAATGTCTTATGGGAGATGGTGGAGTAGTAAGTTCTGATCTCTTTCTTTCCAATAGATACACCAATTTAGGCACAATTAGCACCTTCCCATGTTGTCAGAAAATAAGTGAAAGGGTGCTACACTGCATGTGAATGTGCCACCAGCCTTGCGAAACCAGTAGAGATATTTGGACACACTATGTCCAAGATGCCTAGCCCCAACTCATGGTCAAGAACAGTCCACCAGCTCCCAGTTTCCTCCAGGAAAGGAAGAAATATATTCACACATCTTGAGCCTTAGCCTTTCTGAGAAGGCTGAACAGAGAGGCAGCTTCTGATTTCCCAGACTCAGGGCTTTGGCACAACTGGTCAATTCTAGCTACTTGGACAATGGAGAAAGCAGCTTGGCAAGTAAATATCATGTGTAGACTTTCTTTTGTGCAGCATTGAGAGAGCAAATGAAAAAGCCCCGCTTCAGCTATTTCTGAGGAGAGAAAGAACTAATCCATGCCAAAATATCCCAACTTTCAGGTATTCCAAACAGCTAGCAAGGTCTGACCATTCCTGGAGCTGTGAAGGACAGTCAAGAGGAGCATAAGGATGACCCTTATATTGGGTGATGTTATTACCCTTTACCTAGATCATTCCACAGAGAGTAGATAGAAGTCACACCCACCTGCCTCTTCCTGGATAAGTAAAGAGCTACTAGAGGCCCCAGAATTTCTAGCAAACCTGATCTGAGCAAGTCTTCCAATGAATGAAGTCAGTTAACAAAAGCTGGGAGAAAATCTTGCTTATTATTTTTTTGTTGTTGTTGTTCAGTACTAGAGATTGAACTGAGCACTTTGTGCTTGCCAGGCAAGCACTTATGCCCCTGAGCTACCTCCTGGGTTTTGTCTTATGCACAGACCCCAAGGCAGAGTGTTGAGGAAAGTGAGGAATCAGAAAAGATTTTCCAACACAAACAAGTCAAGTCTCCAGAAACTGACCTGAATGGAACAGAATAGAGCTCACCTGACAGAGAATTTGAAATAATTTCCCCAAAATGCTCGTCAAGCATGAGCAAAGGAAAAATTTCCACGGTAGTCAGAAAATATATTAAGAGTATGGAAAAAGCATGATAACTGCCCTGAAAATTCACTAAATTGGGTTCATAGACTACAGCAAGAAGAGAAAGCACCAGGGATCTTGTAAAGAGGTTAATAGAAATAATTCAGACAAAGGAGCAAATAGAAAGTGAAAATGAGGGGTCAGGGAAATGGCTCACTAGAATAAGCTCTTGCCTAGCAAGCACAATCGCCTGGGTTCAATCCTCAATTCTGCAAAAAAAAAAAGGAAGTCAAACTGAAAGAAGAAATCAGATAACACTTGTAGGACTTATGTATGAATTATAAGAATATCAGAAGAAACTAGAAAGATAGAATGTTTTTTCAGAACCGTGGATTGAACTCAGGCCCTTGCAAATGCCAGGGAAGTGCTTATTCTACTGAGCCATCTCCCCGACCCCAAAACCTCGAAAATTTACATACTTATACCAAAAACTGAGAAAGGAAACTAAGCCTCTCTCTCTCTCTCTCTCTCTCTCTCTCTCTTTCTTTCTTTCTTCCTTCCTTCCTTCCTTCCTTCCTTTCTTTCTTTCTTTCTTTCTGTCTCTCTCTCTCTCACACACACACACACACACACACACACATTTCTGAAATTTGGAAAACAGTCATCCAAATCCAAAAAGCCTGGAGAACAGCAAATAAGACATATGTATACCCAAAGAAATCCATGCAGAGATACATTATTTTCAAATTGACCAAAGTCAAAATAGAATTTTGAGAAAAACAAGAGAAAAGCCACTTAACACATACAAGAGAACCACCAGACAGCTCTCAGCATATGTTTTTTACAAGAAACCCTGTAGGCCAGAAGAGAGTAAAATGATATATTCAAAGATTAAAAATATACATATATATGACTGGAAGTCAAGAGCACTGTGCCCAGCCCGGGTGTGCAAACAGAGAGAATGAAGCCCAATGTAACTGTGAGTGTCAGTGATGGTACTGTGCCAACAAATTTCAAGTTTTAATGAATGTACTACCACACAGGAGGTATTGTCAATAAGGGAAGCGCTCCGCATGTGCACAAAGTGTGTGGGAAGTCATTCGGCTCTTTCTCTATTTTGCTGTGAAACTAAAACTGATACAAAAGGTAAATTTTATTTTAAAAAACTTTATCTGGCAAAATTGTGCTTCAAAATTGAAGGAAGGACAAAGAACTTTTGCAGACACACAAAATCTAAGAGGGTCAGGCCTGCTTTGCAAGAAATAATAGAGACCTTCAAGTCAAAAGGAAAAGAAATGTACATTACACATTTTGAGTCATATTACCTATTCAGCTTCTTGCACTAGCGAGACTATATGATGCTGGCATGTTAGTCTGTTTTGTTTCATTTATGAGTATTGTCCCAAGTTGAATTCATTCATGTATAAAAGTCTCAAGTTTACCCACTACTATTGTGGACTACTGGACTATATTGGAATATTTTGCTGAACTCATGTACCTACAATATTTGGAAGGCAATAGAAATGGAATACCCATCTCTGACAAAACTAAACAAAAAAAGGGATATAAATGAAGAACAATTTTGTATCTGTATATACAAAGTAGGATAGATATATAGCTGCTTTTTCTTAATTCAGTGAGAAGAAAGATTTGTACAAATAGTGCTTGGACAGAATATCATGTCTGCATCTTGTGCTATGAATGACTACTACAAAGACAACAACATGCAATCTATTAATTATAACTGTCCTACCAACAGTTTTGAAACTGTTTCATTGCAAATTTCCTCAAAATAAAAAAAAAATAAGCTCAAGTTTATCCTTCTTTATGGCAGAGTAATATTCATTATACAAAAACCTACAAGCCTCCTCCATCCCTCCCACGCCCACCCACCCACCCAGCCTGAGAGAGCAGCCTGAGACATTGGGACCCACTCCAGCAGCCTCCTAGATCCTGCCC
>PVKA01053361.1:0-11278 GCA_004027165.1 Ctenomys sociabilis | reverse complement strand
TTTGATATAATTCAGCTATAAAAAAACCTGTAAATATAATTTCATGTATGCACCTTGTACAGTACCAAAACGTTATGAAAACAGTTTGCAATGTATTAATTCATCGACTCTGTATGGTTAAGGTGTCTTGAAACTGTCTGATTGACATTTGTATTTTAATAAAATAAAAATAAATGGAAAAAAAATAAAATAAAACTAAGTTAAAAAAAATAAAATAAAAATAAAATAAAATAACAAAAATAACTTAAAAATCAATTTGGTAACAGATTTTTAACAATTCCAAGGAGGGTTAATAAGCACAAAATGAATGAACAGGAATCATAATAAATCAATAAAGGGAAAAATATGAAAATTCTTAAGTGAAACACCTATGAAATTCAATGATGAAGACTGACACTTGTTAACTTTGAATAATAGAAACCAGAAAGAATCAAAATGCTTGTAAATATAATGCTTGAAAGTTCTCTACAACAAATGAAAAATATGAATACACAGTAGTCCCAAGAACTGGACAAAAGTTTCTTATATCTGTGGTCTGAATGTGACATAATTATGTCCCCCATGGGTGTCTATGTTGAACGCTTTGTCCCAGGCTGGTGGTGTTAGGAGATGGTGAGAGAATTCAGGAGTAGGGATTTGGGGAAGTCCCTTGTTTATTTGGAGTCTGTCCCTGAAGTAGACTAAGGGTCCCCAGGATCTTTCTGTGTTTAGTTCAAGCAGAGGCCCTGTGCTTGTCATACTCTCTGACTGTGTGTGCTGCCCCTCTCACCCTCCACTGAGTCCCAACAGAGCTGCATCAGCATCTCTGTATGCCCTAGGTGACCTGAATCAGGAGCTGCATTAAAAGAAAGGAAAGCACACTGACAAAAGTATGTAAAGGCATTATTGTAAGACTAGAAAAAGCACAGCAAAGAAAGCCACGGGAAACAGAAACAGGAGACCAAAAGCATCTCAAAGGAAAATCAACAGCATGACAAGATTGCTTTTTGAACACCAACTTCCCACTCACTATGAAATAATGATCAGAAAACTAGATAATAACCTTCCTTGTCCCTTCTTTCCTTGTCATGGAATAAATGCCAGTAAGGTTAGCATTCAGCCTAACAGTTGTGCATCATGAAAAAAAAGGGAATAACCCTCCGCACACCACACCCAAACACACACACACACACACCTCACATACACAGACACACATACACAGAGTGAATATCATAAAACACGTAGCATACTGAATAAAAGTAGTCTATAATTTAAACTTTCAAAATCAGCAATAGAGGTTCTGGGGAGATAGCTTGGTGTCATAAAGCACATACCTGGCAAGAGCAAGGTCCCAAGTTCCATCCCCATTGCCATGCAGGACCTGGAACCCTAAGTATACATTGTTGGCCCCAAACCAAGCTGCTTAGTGAGACCCTGTATCAAAAGAATAAAATAAAAAAATTAAAAAGTCAGCAATATAAGATATCTCTTGTCTATAATGTTTGACATCTACTAAATATTTAATACATTATGTGTAGTAGCCTGTTACTTGAATCTATACCCTGTGGACAGGTTACAAACATGTTAAAATTATTCTGTATTTTTATTATTTTTAAATAATTTTAGACAAGTTGACCAATTTTACCAGTGTTTACACATAATTCTCAGTTTGTTCCATGTTCCTGATACTTTATTTGCATATTTTGGTGATGCATTACATGTTTGAGCTTTTCATTAGAGAAATACTTGTCTTGGAAGGAATATTTGGGTGATTTTTGTATTCAAAACAACCCATTAAACAAGCAACCTGGCACATTACCACTCTGTAATTTGTACCTGGAACACAGTGAAACCTTAAAAACAATTAATGACCATATAGTATTAATTTTTCTCATATTTAAAACTGGAAATATCACAAAGAACATGATTTTTATGAATTATAAAAATAACAAAAAGATACTAGAAAAAAATCATAAAAAGAAAAGTAAAATGATTCATTTCATGGTAAGCAAATAAATGTAATTCCATTCAAGTCCAATTCAATGATGTTTATTGATGACTTTGCAGCTAATGCAAAACCCTGTATTCCTTATCTATGATTAAAATTAAAGAAATCACTATGAAGCAGTAGGTTTTTCTCCTGGGGCTCTGGAATGAACAACCTAAGGGGTTATTTGAAATGTCTGCAGATAGTGCTGATTTTCACAACACTGATCTAAAGTACTTTCTGCTCTGAAGTGTTTTGAGTCTCTGAGCCTGTCTCCTGGCTACCACCCATTTTCATAAGACTATTACTCTCAGTCATTGTATGGTCCCTAGAGCACCAGAAATAAAAGAAGTCTTGCTCTTATGGATTTCAAAGTGTTGTGAGGTAGAGCAACTGTGTGTGTGTTTTAAAATAAATTCCAATGTAATTCATAAGAACACTTACAGGGGCCGGGGAGATGGCTCAGTGGAATAAGCGCCTCCCTGGCAAGCGCGAGGGCCTGAGTTCAATCCCCAGTTCTGTAAAAAAAAAAAACAACAACAGCAACAACAAAAAAAAAGAAAAAAACAGAGATTGGCATATTTTAAATAATACATAGTAATATAAATATAAAGTAAATCAAATGAAAAACATTCTTAACTGTCAAAACAAATGAAAACAAAAAGCATAGGTATTGAAAAAGAAGTGCCAGTTAATGGGTGTATAATCTATCCAAAGTATTGTTCTCACTGAGGTGTATGCATTGATTATAATCCTATTAACAAATATAAGAAGATACTATTGCATTCCATTTTCAAAAGTGACTAAAATAAGTCTGAATAACTAAGACACTTAGCATTGGATAAGAGGCAGTGTCTAGATCTCATCTCAGACTTGATTCACAGGCAAGGGCCACCCCTACTCTGCATGCTGCTCTACCTCTTAATACTGAGCACCTGATCCCTGCTCATTTCTTTTGTGTTTAGACCAGGTAAACCAGATTTGGAGAAATGAGCCTGCTTGGCATCCCATTCCTACATGGCTGCAAAGAGAAGATTTCAGTGAGGCAAAGGTGCCTCTGAGAGCTAGAAAGAGCCGAGCTGGGAGCCAAAGCAGTCTGCAGCCCGACCTCTGGACCTAACTCGGTTTCAGTTACACCAGAAGTTGTAGCCTATTAAGCTGAAGTGGAAATATGGGATTGCTCATGACATCACATCTGTTGATTTTGTAAGTTGCTGTATTGAAAATACTAGTTACCTATCAACATGGTTTCATGGTAGTGCCGGTTAGTACTATACATTGACTAACTAGCTACATCAGCAAACTCTCTCTCTCTCTGTCTTTCTGTCTCTGTCTCTGTCTCTGTCTCTGTCTCTCTCTCTCTCTCTCTCTCTCTCTCTCTCTCTCTCTCTCACACACACACACACACACACACACGTACACAAACACACACACACATAAATGTTGATGCTTCTTTTTTGTGGCTGGCTTAATAACTGAAGGTATTATATAATGTTACTTTACCTAAGGAGGAAAAAAAAGGCATAAACAGAGACATTATTTCACAAATTTCCAGTCACATTCAGAAAGGTCTTTTTACAAAATGATAGCAGTTGGTAATACCAATACATCATCCAATACTACAGGGGCCGCCCTATATTTAAATTTTCTGAAGCCTAATTGTTCATAGTGTTTTTGCAACCATATTTCTGTTTGTTCTATGCTTCTAAGAACACTAGAGAATATTCAGAAATCTTCAATTTATAGTCCTATGAGGAGCTTGTCTATTGACAGCTCCTGGGAAAGGAGATTCTTGATCAAAGTTAATTTTAATTCAAATTCACACACTAAGACTTTTTCCAATACATTTTATTAAAGAAATGCCAGCCTTCAGATAATGAAGATATGCTTCTGATATGTCCTTCAAAATGTCATGTCCTTGTGTTTAATTTCCCACCAAAATGGAGTTTACTTTTGTTCAAGTTGGGAGGTAGAGATCAATCTAGATGTTTTCCTGTAATCAGCCAAATAGTCCAGCATTGCATTTTGAATATGCTTGTATTCCCTGTGATTTCCATTCCTCTCTGAAAACTGCAGGGTGCTGTATGAGGAACAACTATGTTTGGTTGTTCTATCATTTTCTTTCTTTGTCTCTTTTTCTTTTGTTTTCCATTTTTTATACAATGTTTCATTGTGCAGTTAAGATTGAGGGTAATCATCCTGCCTCAGCCTCTCCAACACTGGGATTACAGGGGCCAGCATGACATGAGGTACTAGGGATCAAATGCAGGACCTTGAGCTTGCCAGGAAGGTGCTTATGCCATTGAGCTCTCTCCCCAGCCTTCTACCACTTTCTAAACATCAGTGCTGCCCTTTTTTAGTGTATTTGGTACAGGGTCTTTCTCTGCAGCTTGGACTCATAGTGATCCTTTTGTTTTAAGGCTCCCCAGTGCTGGGACTGCACACCAAGTATCTGTGGCCAGCACTGCTCTTGGGGGCAGGGCTGGCATGACACATGTTGCCAGGGATAGAACCCCCTTCCTGTGCTTGCCTAGGCAGGTACTTAGTCCATTGAGCTATCTTGCTGGCCCAGTGATGGCCTTTTTAATGAACACTGCTTACAGTATAATTTCTTATGCCAGGGCAATAAGACCCATCTCATTTTTTCTGAAATTTTTTCACTTTCTAATTTGCAAAATCTGCCCTTCAATTTACATGAATGTGCTATTTGAATTTTATCACCAATTTCATTGTTTTAATATTGTAATTTAGAAGAATTGGTAATTATTTTATTGTTAAAGGACATCACTCATGAGCAATACATAACTTACTCTGACCTTGTCTTCTTAAATAGTTGTACACAATTTTCCCTTTATGTACCTTTGGGATGAAATGGCTTTAAAATGTTTAATTATTGATAAACTGTAAGTTTTAAATTACTGTTGCTGTAGGACTTCTGATTTTTATATTCTTTAATTGTCCTACAACCCAAGCAAAATCTTATTTTGAATAATTTAATTCTAAGTATGCTGATAATTGTAATGCTGAGTTACTTCAAATAGGCCAGACATTGTTTAACTTTTCTAAAGCAAATACACAATTTGGTAAGCTTGGGTCTCTGCACTCTTTAGCCACTACTCTGCTTGCACACTGCTGTTGCTCCCACCATTCCAGAAAGCTCCTGGATGTCGCCATCTGAGCTGCCCATGTCCTGGACCCAGGGTCTTGCGCATGCCCCCTAAGCTCATCATGATGTTGTGAGAGTTCCCGCAAGTGAGGCTGTCCTCATCGCTTGATCATGACTGAGAGAAGCACCAGGCACTCTAGGTTTTTCATTTTGTTTTTGTTTTGTGTTTTAGGGAAGGGTCTACAGGGTGTTCAGGGTCTCACCACTAGATCCCACTCATAGTGATCCTCCTGTTTACAGCCTCCCAAGTGCTGGTATCACAGGCGCACTCCACCAGCCCAGTGGCAATTGCTGTCTCAGTGTGTCCTGGGGGCGGGGCCAACATGACAAACCAGGGGATTAAACCCCAGAGCCTGCTTGTAGGTGTTTTAATCTGCCAAGCTATTTGGCCAGCCTAAGACATTTCCAGTTTACAGAGTCAAAGGGTTCTGTTCGCTCAAGGGTCCCAGGAGATTCAGTGTTTACTGGCTGTCATGTAGGATGGCACAACAGATGGTCTGGCTGAAGAACAAAGGAGAGGACAAGAGCGGCCCATCCAAGTCACTCTCCCAGGAACCTGCCCTTCCCAGTGGGGCAGCAAGGAGCTTTTCTCCAGACTAATCCACAAATGAGAAAGGCACCTCCACAACCCACTTCCCTTCATAAAAGCTACACTTCCGAACATGAGGAATTTGGAGGCAACATTTTGCAGGTGAACCCCACGAAGAACCATAGCATGGGATGATGTGAAGTACAAGCCTTCTGTGTAGTGTCTGTGCTTCACTTCATCTGTGCAGGTGCTATAGCTGTTGGTTTCTATCGTTACTGCTTTCCTATGTTTATGGATACTTACAGCTGAATTGTTCTTGGTCTCAGGATAATATAAATGAAGTCACTATAGATATTTTTGTGTAGTGTACTTGTGAATGCCCACTTTGATTTTTTTTATTTTTGTTTTGTTGAAGTACAAATATCAATGAGACAGTTTTAAGATACCTTGACAACATGGATTTGATAAATTAATACATTGCAAACTGTTTTCATAATGTTTTGGTATCCTAGAAGGTGCATACATGATATTATACTTACAGAATCATTATACTGTATGTCTCTTATCAGTAAAATAAGAGTGTACCTGTTTGCAAATCTTATTTTTTATACCTGAATTACATCAAAGATTCAATAATTAATACTTTCTACCTTGTTACTTTCCTAGTGGTTGTCAATAGTACTAGAAGCCGACATAATATCCTGTCTAACAACCATTAGTGCAAACCTTGCTTCTCATAGAATTACACAGGAATACAGTGTTATCTATCCCAACTGTACTGTCTATTCACACACATCATGACTCTTCCTTTCTATACCCCTTCCTTTGTCTACACCTGTCAGAGATGGGCACTCCATTGTCATTCAACCAATTAGGTGCCTGAACTCGACGACACAGTCCAACACAGTTCAGCATTACACAACAATAGTGAGTTATGCGAAGAAGTTGTCAACCATAGCCATTTACAGCTCCACTTATTATGGCTCCGCGGTGTATACTTCATTATTATACTTTTTCTGCTAGATGGTTAAGAGCTAGATAGAGCAAGACCAATATACCAACACCTACTTTTTGTTTCTTATGAGGTCAGTGAAGTCCCCTCAGGGTTTATCTTGTAGTCCTGTACATTATTCTGAAGATCCTTTGTCTGTGTCATCCATATGGATGGGTCACGGCCAATGCTTGACCAGTTTGCTCTCTGTGAGAGCCTGAGAGAAAGTTTCTCTCCATGTGACTCTCCCCAGGCACACTATAGAAATTTGATCTCTTTCCTCTGTGGCTTCATGATCTCCTTGTTCAAAAAATTTGGAGCTCAACTGAGTTTCATAATGTTGCAGTACAGGTTCTCTTATGTCCTGAGTCTTCGGTGAACTTGAAAGGCTAGAGCCAAAATGTTGGCTGGCCTTGTGGCTCTTCTATTTCTCCAATTTTGATCTGTGATCTTAGGTTGTTAACCATCCAGAAGAAAAGCTGATTAGTATCCTGCAGCATATACCATTCACTTTGCCTTATCTGACTCAATTGTTTTTAGTTGTTGTGTGTTTGCATTTGTATTTCTGCTTTTCCTTTCGTATACTAGGGAGATTATATGATATTTACACATGTGTGTCTGGTTTATTTCACTTATGATTATATGTTCTAGTGGCACCCACTTCAGTATAAATGCTTCAAACTTATCATTCTTAACAGCTGAGTAATACTCCATTATATAGAAATACCACATCTTTCTCAACCATTCCTCATGTGATGGACATCTTGGTTGTTTCCAAGATTTTGCTATCACACATTATGCTGCTATAAACATAGGTACACATATATCACTATGATACAATGTATCCAGATCCTCTGGGAAAATTCCCAGTAGGAGGATAGCAGGCTTGAATGGGATTTCCAGTCCTACTCTTTTGAGGAGTCTTCACACTGACCTCCACAATGGTTGTGCCAGTCTACATTCCCACCAACAGTGGAGAAGTGTTCCTTTTTCTCCACAACCTCTCCAACATTTGTTGCTGGTTGATTTCCTTATGATAGCCATTCTTTCTGGAGTGAGATGGTATCTCAGTGTTGTTTTTATTTGCATTTCACGGATGACTAGCGATGTGGAGCATTTTTTTCATATATTTATTCACTTCTTTAATTTCTTTCCCTGAGAAGTGTGTATTCATCTCAGATGCCCACTTCTGAATTGGGTCTTTAAATTTGAGGGCCCTGTTACATCTTAGTTCTTTATATGTTCTAGACAGTAGACCTCTGTCTGATTGCTTATTAATTAGGATTTTTTCAAAATTTGTGGGTTGTCCTTTCACTCTGTTGAAAATTTCTTTTGATGTGCAAAAGCTCCGTTAGAAGAACTGATCCCAGTTGCTGATTCCTTCGAGTGCCTCCCCCACTTTGATTTATTTTGCGCGTATATCCATAGGAGCTCGACTGGTGCACCCTATGTTAGAAGCACATGCCCCTTATAAATACAGCCAAAGAGCATCTCCAGTTACTGCAAAACTTTCAGACTGGAAACATGGCAGTCCTCCTTGTTCCTTGTCCCAATAAACATTTATTTCAATCTTTTAAAATAAACTCATCATAATGAGCATGAGATGATTTTGGTTCTGTACTTTGGTATGATTTTCCTTGCTGTATAATGATATGAAGCATTTTTTACTGATTTTAATGGTCAGTAACAGTTACTGTATTATAAACGTTTGTGCAATTTTTTTGCTTTTTAAGTACTGTACACTTTCTTTTCATCATGTATTTATTATTATTGGATTATGTATTTGCTTTTGGCAGGCATTCTTCAGATATCACAGAAATAACATTTTTTCCTATGAATGTATTGGAAATAATTCTTTTCAAGCTATATTTTCTTTTATTTTTTAGTACCTTATTTTTTTTTTTTGAAGGGGATGAGAAGATTCTTCTCTTTATTTATTAGTGCACAGCTGCTTATATTATAAAGTGGCTCACTGACACCTCTCCTTCGTGACTTGAATTCCAGGCTCTTCTCGTCTGGAAGAACTAAGTGAAATGAGCGTAAAGCAGCTGTGACATTTATTTGAGCAAGTACAAGTGAAGTGTGGGAGAGACACTGGCTCGGAGGAGCAAGCCTGGGCCAAGAAGACAGAAAGAGAAGGTGAGAGCAAAGATACAAGTACATGCTGTGGGCTGTTGTGGGATGAGGGTGGCAAAGTCCTCATGGTGTCGCTGTGGCCTTTTTGCTGCCTAAATCGTGAGGAAACTGGCAAGAGCTTCCACATCTGGGTCCTGAGAGACAACGCTGGATCCACACCTGAGGCTGGCATCAGGTCCAGGTTATCCTGCTGAGAACCTGCTTGAGCCCTCATGAGAAGTCCATGTACTCTGGGAGCTGTCCTGTGCGTGTGTCCGGGACCTTGGCAGTAACAGCACACACCTGCTGCCCTCAGCTTCTGCCACACCCTACTCCCCTATCTAAGATGTATGTTTGTTTCTTCTTTAAATCCCCTTCTCTCTTCCCTCATCCCTCCTCTAATTCCCTCATCTTGACTTTCATTCTTGTTTAGATTTTAACAGTAGCTCATATTGTGGTATACAATGTTTGCATTCATTGAAGTTACTATTATGGTATCCAAAGTGCATGGCATATCTTGATCCACTGATTTCCACTTTCCTTCATCCTCAACCTTCACTCTCATCCCTTGCAACCTTACCTTTTGCAAATGATCCATCCCTTTGTTTCCTCCTAGCCATCCTTTGTTCTTTTTGTACTATGCCTCAGTCCAATGAGATATACCATACCCCACTTAAGACTGTGTGTCTGGTTCATTTCAGCATTTTAGTTTTCATGGGAGTTAGTTTTCCTACAATGTCTCAGATTTTTCTTTTTTGTAGCTGAGTAGTATTCCATATATAGGTATGATATTTTCTTTGTCTATTCATCTGTTGGAGATGCATGCTACATCTATCATGTAGATATTATGAATTGTCCTGCTATAAACATTGGTATGTTTGTATCACTGTAGTGTATTTTAATATCTTTGAGGAAGATATCTAAAAGGAAGCTAGTTAGGTTATATAACATTTAGAATTTTATTTCTTTGAGGAATGTCCATACTGAAATTCATGATTGTACTAGCAACACTAACAATGTAAGAGGGTTTCTTTCTCACCATGAACATGTTAGCATTTGTTATTACTTTACTTATTAATTATTACCATTCTTTTTGGAGTGGGATGCAATCTTCTTTTATTTTATCTTTTATTTCTCACGTCTGGCTTAGTGTACTCTGGTGGTGGGACTGGCTTGGCATGTGGTGCTGGGGCTCAAAGCTGGGTCCCTGCCCTTGGTAAGCTTGCCTAAGCAGGCAGTTTAGACTGTGACGTATCTGGCCAGGCTGGGAGTGGCATGAAATCTTAGCATTGTTTTAATTTGCATCTCCTATTGGCCAGAGATGTTGAACATTTTTCATATATTTGTTGATCATTTGTACCTCTTCCTCTGTGAAATGTCTGTTTATTTGTCTTGTCCATTTCTTTGCTGGGTTTTAAATTTTAGATATTTTAAGTTTTTGAGATTTTTATATATTGTATCTGAGGAGCAACTGAAAAATTCTTCCCATTTTGTAAGTTCTTTCTTCATTTTACTGACATTTGCTCAACAAAAGCTTCTTAGTCTGATATCTGCTTTTTGATATTTGCTTTCATTTGCCGTGCAGTTCAAATTCTGTTTAAAGCATCCTTTCCTACACCAACAGCTTCAAGTGTTTTCCCCAAAACTTACTCTTCAATTCAACTAAAAGCACTCTAATAGAATGAGACCCCACCTCAAACTTCTTTTCTCCTCTATCACTGTCCTCCCTGCAAACTCCCTCTTCGTGTTTTACCCATCTCCTCCAAGTACCTTCTTCTCTTCTCCCTCCACATTTTTTGTCTCACTGCAGAAAAACTAGACCTTACAGCCATATTGTACATAGAAAATAAACAAAGGGGAAAGTGTGCATAGCCCATGAAAGTGTCTTACCATTGATTCTATTGATGCTGTAATAACCAGAAGTAGAAAAATACAGTAACAGAGTCCAAATCAATTTCAGTAAATAGCATGGGGGTAAATGCTACCACTGGAAACATGCAGCCAAAATGAAGCAACATATGACTAAATTATCCAGATAAATGACTAGATCTTCTCAGTTTTCTAGAATTCAAGATTTTTCTTTGGTTGAAGTACACTTCACCATTTTTAAAACTTTTTTCATTAGTATTGTTAGTGTTTCAAGTTATCATTGTCCACTTGAAGGTTATGTATGTATCCTGCTATGCTTATTTTCAATATTTTATGACTGTAACTTTGATATTTAGTGTGTGCACATAGTAGAAAATATGTTGCATGTCCTGAGTCTTCGCTGACCTTGAAAGGCTAGGGCCCAGGACAGGATATTATGTCATCTTTTAGTGCTATGGTCATCCATTAGGTAAATAATTATTGAATCTTTGATATAATTCAGCTATAAAAAACCTGTAAATATAATATCATGTATGCACCTTGTACAATACCAAAACGTTATGAAAACAGTTTGCAATGTATTAATACATCGACTCTGTATGGTTAAGGTGTTTTGAAACTGTCTGATTGACATTTGTATTT
>PVKA01053360.1:0-11288 GCA_004027165.1 Ctenomys sociabilis | reverse complement strand
CATATAATCTTCTTGATGATTTACTACGTTCTATTTGTCAGTATCTTATTGAGGATTTCTGCATCTATGTTCATTAGGAAGATTGATCTGTAATTCTTTTTCTTAGTTGAGTCTTTCTCTGGTTTTCATATCAAGGAAATGCTTGCTAACCAGGATGAATTTGGGAGTATTATTTCCCTTCAATTTCAATAACAAGTTTGAGAAGTATTGTTGTTAAGTCTCTATATTTCTTATAGAATTCAATAGTAAAACTGTCAGGGCCTGGGATTATTTGTTCATAAATTTTTAATTACATCTTTGATTTCACTGATACTCATTTACTTAGAATTTTTATAACCTCTTGATTCAGATTTGGTAATTGATATGTATCTAGAAATCTGTGCATTTCTTCTGCTTTTTGCCATCTTATTAGAATACAAGGTTTCAAATTTTGTAGATGGTCTTCTGGGTTCCTGAAAGGTCTGTTGTGATTTCATCATTTTCATTCCTAATTGTGAAGATTTGAGTATTTTCTTTCCTTTTTTTTCACAAGTTTGATAAGGGCTTGTTAATTTTATTTACTTTTTTAAAGACCCAGTATTAGATTCATTGATTCCTCACATTGTTTTCCTAGTCTGTAATGTGTTATTTTCTGCTCTGCTCTTTATAATTGTCTGCTTCATACAAGCTTTTTGTTTAGCCTGCTCTTATTTTTCTACAAGTTTGAGGTTTACCATTGAGTTGTTTATTTGCACTTTTTCTGCTTTCCTGATAGAGGAATTCACTGAAATATATTTATCTCTTAGGACTGCTTACATTGTATCTTATAAGCTCCAGTATGGTATATTGTCATTATTATTTAATTAGAAAAACTATGATCCATTGGTTGTTTAGAAGGATGCTATTTTATCTCCCTGTGTTTGTGAAGTTCTTATGCCAATTTCATTACACTGTGCTGCGATAATATGCATGGAATTACTTTAATTTCTTTGAATGTAACTAAACATGCTCTATGAATTAGTAAGTGGTTTATTTTTGAGAACACCTTGTGTGCAGCTGCAAAGAATATATATTCAGGTGTGGGCGGAAGCACTGCAGTCATCAACTAAGTCTGTTCAGACTTTTTTTTTTTTGGTATGAGGGATTGACTTAGTACCCTGCACTTGCCAGGCAAACACTTATTCCACAGAGCTATCTCCCCATCCCTTGTTCAGAAGTTTGGTTCAGTTATAATATTTCTTTGTTGATGTTGGTCTCATTGATCTATTTGAGACAGTGCAGGATTGATATCCTCCAAAACAACTGTACTAGTGATTATTTGATTTTTTTATGTCCATTAATATTGGTTTTGTATAATTAGGTACACTGGACTTCTTGCATATATGATTATTATCACTCCCTCTTGGCTTATTCCCTTTACAAACCTGTAGTGTCCTTTACCTCTCCTAATCAGTCTTGGCTTGAAATTCACTTTGTTTGTAAATAGAGCAGTTACCCCTTCTTTCTTTCTGGATTCCTGTTGCATGGAATATTGTTTTTTGTCCTTTGACTTTCAGTCTATGAATTTCTTTTTGAATTAAATGTGTTTCTTGCATGCAGCATATTGTTGGATCTTTCTTATTGATCTATTCTCCCAGTCTGTGTCTTTGGTTTGATGATTTGAATCTATTAAAATTGGTGGTGTTGTTGATTACAAGTGGTGGTCAACTTGTAACATCTAGCTGAACTGAATCAGTGTGGTGCTGGATGTAGAAGGTCCACCCGAGTTTCGTTGCTGGAAAAATCAAAAGGAGATCTTGAGAGAAAGAAGTGGTTCTGTTATGGGGTGTTGGTTCTTCTGAAGAATCTTGTCCTTCTGGTTTCCCTGATATGAACTTGGATGTTTAATTGTCAGAGGAGCTTAGAATCTTTTCTGAGAATGGCTGCTCTTCACTTGGGGGAGCTCTGGTCCTCACTTTTGCACTGCTTCATGGTTTCAGATGGGAAGGTAGTGCACTGTTCAATATCCTGGAGAATGTTGTGCTGGATTTCCTGATATTAACCTGGCTGTTCTCATCATCAGAGGAACTCCAGGACTTCAATGTTGCTTAGCATAGTTGAAGGACTTTTGGGGGAGCTCTGGTTCTTACTGTGAACATTGCTTTCTGAGTCTGTTGCAGCTCCCTCAGCTTGCTGGTATGCATCCTTCATCCCATTGGCACAGATTTTCTAGCTTCCATTGATCACCTCTGGACCTTCACAATGCAGATTCATGAAATAACTTAAATGAGACATTATTATGGGCCCTTGATGTCCAGTTGGGCTTGTGGAAGCATTGTAATTGACTCTAGATCTTCAGCTGGACTTGTGAAGGACAATGCCATGGGATCCAGTCCTTCATCTGGATTCTTTTATTTTTAGTGAGTGGACAGATTTTTTTGCACTCTGTTATACTAAATTCTTTGGTTGACTATGATAAAATAGTCCTATAAATTGTGCGAGCTGTATTGTTTTTCTTGTAACCACAGATGGTTATAACTTATGTGTGTTGACTTATTGTCATGCTATTTTTCAACTGTTTGCTCCCACTCCTTTTTCCCCTTTCTCTAATTATTTACCTTGCCTGGAAAATTCCTTCTTTTGGCATTCATAGATTTATAGTTCTTGTTATCTTTATCTAGAATGTCCTTCAAAACATTTAGGAGTGCTGGTTTGGTGGTCATAAATTTCTTCAGGTATTCTTTGTCATGGTAATATCTTAATTTTCCACCAGTTTTAAAAGATAGTTTTGTGGGGGTACGTTGATCTGGGTTGCTTTCCTTTAGAATTTGAAATACTTCATTGTATCTTTTCCCTAACAGCTTTTACTATTCTATTCTTGTGTTGAAGTTATGGAATCTTGATTATGATATTTCTGGCTGCAAAGATTTTGTTCATGCCTTATTGGAGTTCAATATGCCTCACCTATTTTTTTTTCTAATTCATTTTATCTACCAGGGAAGATTTCTGCCATGATATCCATAAATAGTTTTTTTTTTTTAAATAAGGTTTGTGGGATCTCCTGTTTTTCATTGATGACAATCAATTTTAACTTGTTCTTTGCCTCACCTAGCAGGTACTATATTGACTTCTCATGGTTCCTTGCTATTTCAAATAAGCATTTCTTTTAGGATCACTAACTGAAAGCTTATGCTCTATATCTTAGATATTGTCTCCACATTGGCTTAATCTTCTGTGGAAACTTTTAATGTAAATTTTATTCTCCTAGATATCAGTTTGAATCTGCCTTATGGATTCTATTTCATTCCTATACCTAGTATTCATGGCTTCTATCATTTTCTAAATCTCCTCTATTGTTTGTATACATGTGCTTTAGAGTCACTAAACTTAGTTTTCTTTGTGGACATCACCTCTGAATTTATCTTAGAAATTATTTCTATTTTAATTTTTTTTTATAACTTCATTTAATTGTTTTGTTGTTGCTACTTTAAAGATTCCAGGCATTTGGCTGGCTTTCAAATTGCCCCACCTTGTTACAACCTGGGTTTGCCTTTGGTGAACTGGATGTCTGGGCTTGTATCTTGTATAAGTGTCACCTCATTTTATTTTCTACATTTTTTAGTTCAGTTTGTGGGGTGATGCTTTTAAATTGTCTGTGGTGAATTTTTATTGCTAGTATTTAGAATTCTTAGCAAATGACCACTGCTATGAGGTATCTTCCAGGTGTAGCAGGCCTTTGGGGTTTTAGTCTGTTGCCATATTCTACCTCTTCAATTTATTGGGGATTACTGTGTGAAAAAGGGTATCCTGTTCCATCCAGATCCTGTCTGGCCTCAAGGTCTAGGGCAACCCTACCCATTCCTAGATCCCATTTCTGGTGTCGCAGTGAGCTACTTGCTTCCTGAGCGCAGTCAGATCAAGGAGTCACTGACTGTCCTGGGTCTGGTTCTGCCTCCAGGGTGGCCTTACCAGGCTCCTAGACTTTGCATCAATAAATGCTCAGAATGAAAAAAAATTGGGAGGGGGATTTTCTGCCTTTTTTGTTTAGCTCCTGGTTCTTTTTAAAAAATAGTTTTATTGAGAAACAAATAGCAATGGGGCAGTTTCAAAACCGATAAGTAGGCAGTTTCAATAATTAATGCAATGCATATTATTGCATTCTTAGTGGTTATTCATAGTACAAGTTGCAGACATGATGTCCTGTCACAAACACAATTAGAAAAAAAATCTTTCTATTCATTGAATTGAGAAAGTTGCTGTATATCTATCCTATTTTGAATATACATATACAAAATGGTCCTTCATTTGTATCCCCCATTTTTTGGTTGAGTTTTGTCAGAGAAGGGTATTCCACTGTTCTTTGGCACTGTTCCATAATGTTTCTTGTGATTTTTAATCAATCTTAGTCTTAGAATACTAGGAGGAACAGCTATTTAGAACAATTATGTCACTTTTGGATGTAATGATACCATCAGAAATGACAATAGCATTAAACACAGCCTAGAAAATGACAAACTGAGCTAACAATTAATTTGCCACCTTTAACCATATGAACTAGATTTGTGCTTAAACAGCAAAGTCCAAAACAAACCAGAAAAATTGTATGTAGTATACAGGTCCTTACTATGTCAATTTTGTCCTCAGGGGTTAAAAATTAAAATGGGTTAAGGAGAAAATAGGCAAGTGGATCATGCTAATCTTGGGAAACTGGTGCAAAAGACTAGAGGGAAAGAGAGAAGGGAGAAATGAAAAGAACACAATAGAACCCCAATCACAAAGAGGCTAGAAATCACATTCACATTGATATAAACACAAGATCTAACACTGAAGGGGGGAAAACCTAAAACCAAAGCCAAAACCAGCACCAGCACAACAAAAACAAACAAGGGAGAAGGAGGTTAAAAAAAAGGAGGAAGAAGTCTACCTTCAATCATGTTTCTGCTGTCACTTTTAGGCATTGTGTGGAGACAGAGTCCTGATGGTTGATTTAACATAATACGCCTGCTTTTTGTTAGGGTAGTGATTAATCTCACCTTGCCTGCACCTTCTGGTCAAGACCAGAGTCACACAGCCTGGAGCCATCAGTGCATTTTTCATGTGCCTGGGCCCAGCTTTGAGCCACAAGATGGAGCCCGCAGCTGCTCCAAGTTCTCAGCTCAGTTGGCCCTTCTCCAAGATGACTCCTGGACCATTGCTGTCTTGCATTGACCACTAAGCCCTCAGCACCTACTACCAGGTAGTGCAGTCCTTTATATGAGTTGTTCTTCTCCACTGCTGCATCACTCCATGGAAGCTTCTGGGTTACCAGTAGTAACCTTCTGTCCACAGGTTTGAAATGCTCTTCTATTGTAGTGAATTCTGTCTCAGGGAGAAAGTACTGCTGGCTACCTCCTTCTTCATCAAAGTTTCACTCTTCATTCTATCTGTGGGCTTCCTTTCAAACTTCAGATTCTCCCTGGGTCCAGGAGACTCCACTTTCCTTCTTCTTGTCTTCCTTGCATTGCTATATTCCAGCATCTTAATGGTGACTTTCAGGCTCTGTCTCTGCTGCTCACCACTCTGACATCTTGGTGTTCCCTTCCTTACCCCCTTTTTTATACAGTGACACTTATAATCATTTCTCTATTATATCCAAAGTACTTGAGGCATCTGAAAGATGAGGTGAGCTTGGGTGTAAAAAGATGAAGTCATATGAGTAGAACATTATTTTTCACCTTGTATCACATTGTCATTGCTATCAATAAGATGAGCTTGGAAATTTTCTGAATCAGCAGATAACTGTACAAGAGTCATTACAAAGTCTAGATTTCTGTCTTCCAGTGGCAAAGTTAGGTCTACCTTTCTTCTGCTGAGTGTATGTCTTCTGGTATATCAAGGTATATCTCCCTTTGTTTGCCAATATCTGCTTGCAGAGTTTCTATCCAGCTTGCATAGCTGACTTATGTAACCTGTCTGGTACCCATGGACAAGTCTCACTCTGCTGTGCAAATCTTTATGACTCAGCAACACCAATATGGGAACAAAGAATAGACAAGATTATGCCCTCTTGTTGCTACTTACTCAGCCCAATTTAGACAAGGGCCGGTGGTATTTACTCTAAGAAGCAGCATAGATAAGATCAAGGTCTGAGGCTTAACTAGCAGCCACCAAGAGAGGGTAGGGCTATGAAAATGATGCTACTGGACCCTGTCAGGTACAGAGATATGAGGAGGGACTTTTAGTGTTGGTGGTGTTGGTGTTATTATTGGAAAGCATTTTAAATTAGCAACAAGGCTCTTTCTGGGGGATGCAGGACCTTACTACTGGGACAGCAGAAGGAATGAACCAGATAGCTGATGCGTCATCAAAACAAGCGACAAATCCAGGACCACAGTTCAGCTGGGAAAGCAATGTGGCAGCTCACTGCTAAAGCATGTGGATTAGGTGGCTGCTGTGGAGTTCCAGTGAGTGAAAGACTGGGATTCGAGAACATGGCCAGAACCAGAGCTGGATACAACCGAAATGTGGGAGACATCCTGGAATACACCTTAGAGGATGTGGGGAAATCCATGCAGGATGAGTATAGCTGAACAGAGGTGAAGATATTTGCATCTCAGGCTTCAGTTGGATCAAAGTAAAGCATTACTTGCCACTGAAACTCCTCTGTGTAGTTAGTATAAGTGAAGTCTATTTTTTATTTTTCAAAAACCAAAGGTATTTTATCTCTATAAATATGTCTAGTAAAAATACACATCTATAAAGAATAGCACCCTTTCTTTGCCAATGACATTACAGTTGGCATTATCAGAAACTTGGACAGAATAAATTTCTGCTACACTGTTCCACAAAAAGGGGTATTAGAATTCCAAGCCACATGGCTTGCACTCATTTCCCAATTTCATTCTTTCCCCAGGAGGAAAAATTCACATGCACACATTGGGGTTTACTATCCAAAAGCAGGTTTACTGATTAGGCAAGGACAGAGATAAACAGGGAGTGATTAACCTACAGCTCTTCACTGCTGTATTTCTAGTAACCTCCTCTGGTAATCATCAATTGATTATAATTCTGTTTTCTACTGAGCTGGGATCAGGCCTCAGAATCTCCCCCAGTACTGAGCTCACCAGCCAATCAGTTAAGGTTGATGATAGAAATGAATGCATCTGTTTTCCTTTGATTAGATGTTGAGTGTATCATCCAGAAATGCCTTAAATTCAGTTGTACTTCAACCTGAAACCCCAGATATTAGCCATTATTAGTGCTCCACTGGAAAATAGGGAAGAGGAAAATGGGGGAATAAAATAAGAACACATTTGTTATAGCTCAGTTTGTAGGGCTTTTATGTAGGAGTCATGTATTATCTTCTATTGCCCATTTCATTTCCCCTTACTCTTGCCAACATATTAGTTCCAAATTTCTACCTCTGGTGTCTGAGCTCTTTCTGTTTTTTGTCCTTTACTTTGTTCCTGTGGCCATCCAGTACTGAGTTTTATTGGGCAAGTCAGCCCTCAGAGGCAGCCCTAGTAATAGATACAGAATTCCTTAGCCTTGGTTGAGACGAAGTATTATGTCTGTCTCAGGTATTCTTCTTTTGTTACTGGGACAAATACTCGACACTCAAAATGAAGAAAAGAAAGGTTTATTTAGTTCATAGTTACTGGAGGTTTCAGTAACTAGACCGCTGGTTCCAAGACAGAGCCATACGGGGCAGAGAGCAACCTTTCATGGCAGTGGCAAAGAGCAAGAGAGCAAAGAGAGGGGCAGCAGCCCAGGAAGGTAGCCAGCTCATCTCCGTTCCTTACATTGTAACACAAATTACTCACTCCAGGGCTAAGTTATAGCACTCACTTGCAATCGCAGCATTGAATCAGGAATAAGTCACAAATTCCACAAGCCAAGCTGCTCCATGACTTCATGAGGCTTTGTGGGAATATAGGAATATACAAACTATAACAATGTCTAATGCTAACAGTGTTATTTTTCTAATAATCAAATACATTATGTACTCTGCAGAGTCTAGTCCTGCTTTTCTCTGACTGTTTGTTAAGCGACATGCAAAGCCCAAATGATCAGTTGCTAAGGAACTGAAGCCACAACTGTGTTTCTTGGTGG
This sequence comes from Ctenomys sociabilis, assembly GCA_004027165.1. Classification (NCBI taxonomy): domain Eukaryota; kingdom Metazoa; phylum Chordata; class Mammalia; order Rodentia; family Ctenomyidae; genus Ctenomys; species Ctenomys sociabilis. Next base: position 3,239 of record PVKA01053360.1, on the reverse strand, counting down.
AAGCATTTCTTTCTTGGGTATGAAGATTGGCAACCCTGCTGAATTCATCTTTGCATCATAGGAAATAACAACTCCTCAAGTTATTGATTAGGTGTTGCTCCTACTTTTGCACTTCACTTCTCATGCCTATGCACTCTGGTTGTGAGGGGAACAATATTGTATGTGGGCCATGGACTGAGGGCAAGTGTCACATCCTGCAGGACAGCACCTCGATCTTTAAAGGTGTTATCACCAAACTATGTAGCAGTGTAACTGAACCCGTAGTGGACATTCCACAGTCATGGAGAAAGCTGCTTCTGAATATTGGTGCATGTTATAAAATAGCACATCATTTATGCATAGTCCAGCACTGTATTACTTTTGCTATAAAATAGTCTCTGAAAGGAGACCACATAGTATATAATTGCCTTAGTTGTTTTCTTGTCATGGACACACAATGTTCACCATATACAACACTAAGGAAGAAAAGTTTATTTTGGCACACAGTGTGTAGAGGTCTAGTCCCTTGTCAGTTGGCTCCAAGTCAAGGTGGCATAGCAGGTGGGCAGTGAAGAAGAGAAAGAGCTCAGAACATGGTGGCTTTTGAGAATCTACTATCATTTTGCTCCAACTTGCCTAGCCTAAGTAACCTAGATTAATAAAGAGGTTTTCTGTAAAACCCCCCTTGAGATCTCTGAAGTCTTTGGTATTAGTGATAAGGGATGTCTTTCCATTTTTGTTTACTATCTTCATGGCAGCAGCATATCCAGGACCATCCACTTGATCCTCCCTCCTAGAATGTCCCTCATCCAAATACTGAAAACCAATGTGGACTTTCTATTATTTACTAAGTATATTGATTCCCACTATTCATTACGGGCTTTTAATCTGACTAGGATTGAACTAAAATTTTGTCATTTGATGTCTATAAATCCTAACTCTGGTAGGTGAACCATCATACCATTCATTTCTTTAGAGATTAGCATAAGTTTAGGAATCATTTCTAGCAACCACTGAGGAATCCTTATATTCCCTTTCCTGGGACACAAAAATGTGGTAAATGTTCATGAGTTCTTCTGGGGAGAAACTAAAAAAAGACCACAAATCCCTAACAAAGTGATTTGCAATAGTTTATTTTTATACTAGATCTCATTTGTTTAAATCTATGTGCCAGATACATTAAGAAGCATCTTTTTTGTTTATTGAGATTGCATGGTTAATCTTCTAATATTTCATATCCACAAATAGCAAAATACTCTGATTACCAGGTGATTTAATATTACTGGAGAGTTCTAGCAAATGTTTAAGAAGTACTTGGTGCTGAGTGAATAAAACAAGTGTTGTATCTTTACATAATAGTATCGGTATACATAGTATTATTCTATCATGTTGTAGAGAAGAATGAAATCATGTCATTTGCAGGAAAACAGTGGAACTTGAGGCCATCATGTAAGGCAAAGTAAGTAAGCTACAGCACTTAGATGGGCTGGGAAGGGTGCACCTCAACTCCTCATGGAGAGAAGCTTCTTCCCAGGACCCAGGAAGGCCTATATATGTCTTCATCTGACTGTTCACACATCTTTAAAATGTTCTTGTAATAAATTGGCAAATAGCATATGAACTGATTTTTGGGTTCTATAAACTGCTCTAGCAAATTATTCAAACACAAAAGAGAGTTCTGGGAACTTTTGCTTTGTAGCTAATTTAGACAAAATTTCTGGGTAATTTGGGAATCTATGACTTGTTATGGACAGTCTTTTGGGAATTTCTTCTAAACTCTGAATTCTGGGCTCACCAGTGAAGGTCAGGATAGAGCTGGGTTACAGGTCACGTAGCTAGGTTAGGAAAATTGGTCAGTCTTGGAAAAAGTCCCACACATCTGGTCAAAGGAGTGTTGAGTATGAGTACAGAGAAAAATAGTTTAGTTTTCTCTATGTCATTGTAAGATTATTTTAGCATTTAAAGGCTAATATATACAGTTCACTACAGTTGAACAAAAAAAGGACAAAATCACATAATTATCCAAATAGCTATATATAAATATATATGTATATATGTATATGTGTGTGTATAATTCAAAATATATCCATAATTAACAGAAATAATAGGAATAGAAAATACATCAGTAAAGTTTTTGTGACCAAATGGCTCATACTGAACTTAGGGATGTGAGTGTTTCTATGATTTATGCTGGGTTAATTGAAAATCTGTATTTAAAAAAAATCTATATTTAAATAACAAAAAGTCAAGTTGAAATTGGCTGAGTTATGCTAATTGTCAAATGCCAAGTACATTCCATTCTGACATGCTTAGACCAAACGTCTTTCCTTGATATCAAGTTCTCCCTATTTTCTTTATGCTCTAGATCCATGATACTATCTGGTGCTTACAGTGAGAGATTGCTCGCTTTATTGTATTTTCTCTACCACCTTCTTTCTCATCCTCCAGGAAGCTGAGTCCAGATAGGGTTCTCTTATCTCCTTTGGCACCTTTCATCCTCTGTACCTGTTCCAGTTCAGCTAATCCCACTTCCAGTAATTCTGTATATATTACTTTCCTCATGACCTCAGTAGTGTTAGGCCATGGGTTGTGGCTTAACATAAATTAAGATAAATTTATAGCTTTTATTTTCAGTGACCTGAATTTTTCTAGAGTATTTGACAATGCTTTTAAATTGCAAGCAGGTGAAGGAGTTTTTGTTTTATAAAGTTTTATTTGTTAAGGGTTCTCAATATGTGCATTTATTTAATCTATATACATTTCTCTCTGTGTTTGTCTGTCTGTCTGTCTGTCTCTCTCTCTCAGTGCCTCTATTGGCCTGAGAAACAGGTGTTCTTTGTCAACTGCCTCACATATCACATCAGCCTTAGATTTCCCTACAAGCAGAGCTATGCTCCAGTGACTTTGTTCTACAGGTCATAACAATATACTAACATCTTTATGCTTGCCCACACCGGATAGGTGATTAAATGGAAATGACATATAAGTACTTAATTGTTACATAGTTGACAGATTTGTGTGGCAAAATCTGAACTTGGATCATGGATCTCATGATATAAGCCAATTGCACATATAGATTCTCAACTATGAGATACTTTTCAGAAAAAAAGAAAAAGAAAGCTGAATTTAATCACACTTCTAAATCTCATCACCAGTTTTCAGTTATAGCAAAGGATAAACATTACACTAAACCACAAAGACGCAAGTGATCAAAATCACAACATGGGGAACTCTCCAGGACAAATCTCATTTCTTCAATA
>PVKA01053359.1:0-11150 GCA_004027165.1 Ctenomys sociabilis | reverse complement strand
TATATATATCTCAATGTGAGGCTCTGGATTCAGTTCCCAGTATTGGGGAGCTGGGGTGGGGATGAGGGGTGTGTAAACCCAGCCACGCAGCACGGGAAGGGGATAGGTCATAGATTCTTGCTCACCCCCCTCACAGACACTGGAACCATGCCAAGAAGTATGTGACAGCCCTGACCTCTGGGGGGAAGAGGAACAGGAAAGGATGTGGATGGAGCCGGTGGGAGTGTGATGAGCGTCATTTGGCTCTGGTGTGGGTCCCAGACCACAGGATGTGGGAGGAGACGGCCAGAGTGTGTAGCTGTGGCTGCATTGCAGGGCCACCATGTCCTCTGGGGCCCTTTCCACATCAGGGCCCTCAAAGGGACACCATGCAGGCTGTGGCACAGGAGGAGGGCTGACCCCTCAAGGGGACATCTGGTAGGCTGTGGCGCAGGAGGATGGACCCCTCTTAGCAGAGATAAGGCTGATAATGCCTGGTACCTGCCTGGTCCTGGTCTGTGCCATGTGACTTTCACCTCAGCCCTCCAGGAAGCAGGGACCGTTCCATCATCTTCCTCTGACAAATGCATACACTGAGATACAGTAGCATGTAACTTACTTAAGATCACACAGCTAGGAAGGAATAATCTGAATCTAGACAAATGCCAGAGGCCATGTTTTTTCTTTTGTTGTTGTTGTTCTTTTTTTTTTTTTTTTTTTGTCTTTTTTGAGACAGGGTCTCACTGTGCAGTTCAGGCTGGCCTTAAGCTCACTTTGTAGCTCAGGCTGGTCTCGAACTCACAACAATCCTCCTGCCTCAGCCTCCCTAGTGCTGGGATTACAGGCATGCACCACCACGCCGGGCTCAAATTTCTCTTTCTTTTTTTTTTTTTTTTTTTGCAGAACCAGGGATTGAACTCAGGCCCTTGTGCTTGCCAGGCAAGCACCTATTCTACTGAGCTATCTCCCTAGCCCCTGTTGTTGTTCTTTTTGAAACAGGGTCTCCCTATGTAGTCCAGGATGGCTTTAAACTCATGGAAATCCTCTTGCCTCAGCCTCCCAAGTGCTGGCCAGCTACGCTCTTAACCATTATGCTCTGCTCCTTCCCAATCCTTTTGCTCTAGCCTTGTTGGTCACTTTATTCCTGTACAAACAGGGTATCTTCAAGGGCTGTGAGCAGTCACTAACACCTCAGTATGAATTGGCCAATCTGCTCACACCACTAAAAATAAGCACAGCTTTGGACCTTATGGGCTTCCAGCTTGTGGGAGTTAAATATTTGGCCTCTGGAGTCATGATGTCTGGGATTGAAGCCCAGAACCGCCCTTTCCCAGCTGTGTCTCAGGGCAGGCACATCACTGAACTGAACCTCAGTTTCCTCATCTATAAGGTTCCTGTTTTCCAGAGGCCCAAAGCCCTGCACACTCAGGACTTCAGGACCTGGGCTGGAGCACATGGCCACCCTCACAGCAATGAGAAGGTGGAGGAGGAGGAACCAAAACCAGGTTCTGGGAGAGGGAAGTAGCATTTTCTGGTGTTGGGGCTTTGGGACATGGTCTCCAGGTGACAAGAGGCAGCAGATGACTCACTCACTCTGCATAGGGACAAGGCCACCTACTGGCTAGGCCACCTGGGTCAGTAATCCTGGTGGGGAGCTGGAGGTTCCACCATAGGCAGATGGGACAGCTCGCTGTCCTCTTTGCCTGAGCAGGTGGGGCCCCTGGTTCTCAAGACCCACTGTTAAAATGTGTTAAGGGACCACTGTCCACTTCTTTTTTTTTTTTTTTTTTTGTCTCTTTGAGACAGGGTTTCACTATGCAGTTCAAGCTCACTTTGTAGCTCAGGCTGGTCTTGAACTCACAACAATCCTCCTGCCTCAGCCTCCCAAGTGCTGGGATTATAGGCATGCGCCACCACGCCTGGCTACCACTGTCCACTTCTGAGCCAGGCTCCCAGCAAGGAAGGATCTTCTACCCCTGCTGAGTGTGCGACCTCCCTGGCCCAGCTCCAGGGGATGCTGTCCATGCCAGTCCCACTGCGAGGAAGTTCCTGCCAGGATCTGGTATTTTCCCTGGCTCAGCTCTAGGGCTTCCAATGCCTCCACCCCCAAGTTCTGAATCCCCAGATATGGACGATGGACGGCACCCATTGACCCCTAATCCCAAAGCAACTTCCTTTCAGAGCCCCACCTTACTTGGCTTTCCCCAGGGAGCCCTCTGGATTTCTTCACCACACCACAGAAGGGCTCCTGGTGCCTCCCAAGTCCCTGGTGCCACCCAGCACCCCTGGCCGAGTCCTCCGGGTGACCTCTTCTTTCCACCCGGTGCAGGCTCCATGATGCTCCTTTGTGTTCCCCGGCTTATGGTGTCAATTCCAACAGCCACACCAAGGACACACAGCAGCCTGATAACCACATTCGCCGTGTGACCGCGGTGTGGTGTTGCGGCAACCTGGGTCACATCAAGTAGCTTGCATTGGCCCTGGCACACAGTCCGGGCTCAGGTCATGCCCCAGCCCGCTGCACACAAGGGCCCTGCTGGCCTGGGCCCAGGTGGGGGAGGAGGACAGGATGTGAGTCCTATCCCCAGGTGGCCTCTGCTGGGTCAGCGGGTGGTTCTCACGCTCTTGCTGGAGGAGGAGGGATTCTCTATCTGTCGGAGATTCAGGAGAGGTAGGCTGGGGGTTTGGGGAAGGAAAACCAGGCACATGGGTCACTGTTAAAGACCATTAAATACAACACATACATAGGCCAGGGGCTGGGGAGAGCCGAGGGTCACAGAGGCCGCAGCGGTCCTATCGGGGGCTCAGGCTGCCGTCATCTGAGGGGCTGGGCTGGTGGAGGCCGGGCTGCTTGTGGAGGCCTCGCAGCTTGGCCAGTAGCTCCTGGACGAAGTCCTGAGAACAGGATGGGTGCTGAGAACACAGGGAGGGTCCCCCAGTTCCTCTGGCCTCCCTTCTTGCTACTTTGGGGTCATGGGAAGGATGTGGCATTAGGAAGGGAATGGGGGAGAATGAGAGAGCAAAGTGGGAAAAGAGGGCCAGGGAGATGGCTCATTAGAATAAGTGCTTCCCTGGCAAGCACAAGGACCTGAGTTCAATCCCGGGTTCCACAAAAAAAGAGGTAGAGAGTGGTGGATGCCAGCATCCTGAATTCGCACTCTGAGAAGCTGAGGCAGGAACCTTCTCTGGAAGGTTTTTTTTTTTTTTTTTTTTTTTTTTTGGCAAAACCAGGGATTGAACTGAGGCCCTTGCACTTGCCAGGGAAGCGCTTATTTTACTGAGCCATCTCCCTGGCCCGTCCTCTAGAGTTTGAGGCTAGACAGAGCTACATAGTAACTGCAAGACCAGCCTGCACTAGACAGTGAAACCCTGTCTCAAAAACACTAAGAGAGAGAAAGAAACAGACAGAGACACACAGACAGACAGGCAGGGATGAGAGATACAGCGACATGGGAGATACAGTGACATGGGGAGATGCTTCTCAAGCCAAGAGGTGATTGGGAGGGTCCCCAGGGACACAGGCCTGAGACAGCTCCGGGGCAAACTGACACACAGTGACGCTTGTCCCTTGCAGCCCAGAGCTGGTTGGAGAAACATGAATATTTTTCCCTTTTAAAGGAGGGAAGGAAGTGGGAGGGGTTGGGTGGCCGGAGCTTCAGGGCTGGAGGATGGGGCCCCCCAAGAGGTGGGGCAGGGAGCCCAGCAGTGGAAGGAGGGACTGGAGGGGAGGAGGCAGAGGGATAGGGGGGCCATGGGGGCAGTGGGAGAGGCAGACACAGGAGCAGATGGGGAAGCGGCTAATAGGAGCTCATCATGCAGCCCCTGCAGCAGATGGGAGAGGAGGAGGAGGAGGAGAGTGAGGAGGAAGGGGGGACGAGGAAGAGGAAGAGGAGGAGGAAGACAAAGGACCTCAATGGGGAGAGAGAAGAGCTGCTCCAGCCAGGGCCAGCCTCCCCCTCCATACAGGCGCAGATACTCACCTCTGTGGGGTTTGTGCACGAGGTCAGGAGGCCCTGCACCCCCCCCCCAGGAAAACAGTAAATGATTAATGTCTAGACCCTTCCACCCACTCCTCTACCCCACCCCGCCCCTCTGCCCCTCCCTCTTTCCTTATTGCAGGACTGTAAGCCCAGGGCCTTTGCACAGCCCCTTTTACTTTTATTTTGACACAAGGTTTCACTGAGTCACTAAGTTGCCCAGTCTTGAGCTGAAATTTAGGATTCTCCTGCCTCAGCCTCTCAAGACTGCTGGGTGTGTCACCACCCCTGTTCTCTCCTTTCCCAACAAACTCCAAAGACTGAAAGAAAAATGGGACTTGGACCCCTACAGACCTCAAAGGACACAGAATGCAGACCTCACATAGCAAACTTGGGGGGATTGAGCCACCAGGTCCCTGCATGAGGAAGTCACATGTGCACCCCTGGATGGGCAGAGACCATAGGGAAAGGGCTCAGCAGCCAGACTGCCTCGGTTTGCATCGCAACTCTGTTCTGACTGAGCTGTACGATCCTTGGCAATTGATTCAACCTTTCTGGACTTCATTTTCCTTGTCTGAAAAATAGAAATAACTGTGCCTACTTTATTGGGTTTTGTGGGAAATGGAATAGTTACTAAGGGTAGCCAGGAATAATGGTACAAGCCTGTAATCCCAGCACTCTGGAGGCTGAGGCAGGCGGCAGTGTGTTAGAGGCCAGCCCGGACTACATAGCAAGATTCAAAAAACAAAACAAAAAGGAAGAGTTACTAAGTGCAAAGAAATCAAGCCACAAGGGGCTGGGGAGATGGCTCAGTGGAATAAGTGCTTCCCTGGCAAGCACAAGGGCCTGAGTTCAATCCCCTGTTCTGCAAAGAAAAAAAGAAAGAAAGAAATCAAGCCACCAATCCAGTGTACAGTTATGTGCTCTTAAAACCTATGAACTCTGGCCACTCTTTGGGGGTAATGCAAGGGGTGGAAGACTAGGGGAGTGTTCACCCATCTACCTGGATCTTCTGGCTTCGCTCCTCTTCACTCTCCAGCTCCAGAAGCTCATCAATGTTGACTTCATCAGGCATATCTGCCTCCTGCAGTGAGAGAGGGCTGCTCAGGGTCCCTTCCCCTCCATCCCTGGCCTTTGTCCAGGGCTTTGGAGTGGCCCCACGGCCCCAAGGGTCCAGCTGGCAGATTCTGGAGCAATAATGTGGCAGTCAGGGACAGCACCGCCAAGGCGGGACATCTGGGTGCGGGGGGAGGGGTGACAGATGGGTTGATGGAAGCCTGGGGCTCTGTACCAGCCCAATGCCTGGGCCTGTGGGCCTCTAGAACTTTGGGGTTGGCACTGGTCTCTTCCCTTGGCCGCGGTTCCCACCAGAGAAAACAGGCCTGGTCCAGTCTTGGAATGTCAGCTTCTGGGATCCTGGCAAGGGGCTGGCTTCTGCCCTTTCAAGGAAAAGTCTCAGCACTAGGTGTGGGGGGGAGGGGAGGCTACCCGGGCGGGCCCCTTCCCCCAAGGGACAGGAACTGGGTAGGGCTGGGGGCAGCTGGGGCTGGGGAGAGAAAATCACTATGACCCCCAAGGTGGGTGGAGGAGATGAGTCACAGATCTTCCCTGAGTGTGCAGACAACAGGGACATGCAGAGCTTGACCTCTTGGGGCAGCAGCCCAAAAGACAGCTGGCTCAGCACCCCAGACAGGGACAGGACACAGCTGTCCCAGCAGGAGAGCCCTGAGACTAAGGCCTGGCCTCCACAAAGTCCCGCTCTCCTGTGGGGGGGGGTCGTGTGTGGCAAGAGGGGTCCAACAAAGTGCTAAGGTCTCTGTAAGTACATCACACACCTGTATGAATGTCGCCCAGAGCCTGACACATATGGAGGGTCCAGGGCTAGATGTGAGGCAGAAGTATGTGATTTCTGTGTGACTGCCCACAGGGCTGCCTATGGTATCCACTGAGGATGGCACCAACCTCCATCAGCCACATTTGCCTGCTTGCTATCTATGAACCCAAATATGCAAGAACAGAAGAGACCTTATTTCACTGTGAGGGTCACCATCATTGAGCTCAGAAGGTACCTATGGTGACACATACCTGTAATTCCAGCACTCTAGGAGGCTGAGACAGGAGGATCCCAAGGCTGAACCCAGCATGGACAACTGAATGACTTAGCAAGACCCTATTTCAAAATACCACCAGCTGTGTGAGACTTGGGTCTGTGTATGTGTACTGCTGAGTCCACCACACAACTGGCCATGTCTAGGTATGTAGATGTTCTAGGAAGTATGACTTCCAGCAAAGATGCAAGTGATAAGGCAGCCCTGTGTGCCTGTGGTCTTCGAGCAGATGCATGTAGCGGCAGTCACGCACTTGGGTGCCGAGGGCCACCACAGTTGCGGCCACTCTATTACTGTGTGCCCCTGGAGCTTTTGCATCTTGCTGCAGCTGTAACAGCCATTGATTTGTATCTGGGGTTGGCTGTGGCATCCATCATGGGGTTTGCTGCTTGGTGGTGCCTTTTTTTTGAGAAGGTAATAGATGGTCAGGTGTAACCTGAGTCTCTCTGTGGCCCAGGCCAGCCATCAGAGCTTCTCTTGTCTGTGTCACCACAGCTTGTACTGATGCAGATCACTGAAGAGCTGTAACTTGAGTCATCTTGTGTTGAGTGTAGTTGTGCTTATAGCTGTGTCCTGTGCTATTGTGTCCTTGGGGTGGCCTGGTGTAGCTGTAGCATTTGTGGACCCATACACATCCACAGCTTGAGTCCTTGTGAGTTTGTGTGTGGCTGTGGCTGCCAGCGGCTGTAACTTGTCACTGTGGACACCTGTGTATACTGTTGTTTCGTTTGCTGCACGACTCTTGTTCTCCTCTCTCCCCGTCATGGTGCATGGCTTTCACACACCCTTTTCACTCTTTCTCTGTGTATGGAGGGAGGCTGGGCCTCCACACCTTCCATACAGTAATCCCAACCCTTCCCAGGGACAGACGTCTAGAGACACGAGTGTGTACATGTGTCTGTGCTGTGGAACAGAGACCACCAGCAGGATGCACGCCTGTCCTCTTGTACAAAAGAGGGTGCGTATGCACCAGCGTGAAGCTGGGGCCGCCCTCTGCCCCTCGCGCCCATCCAGCCCTGGGGCCCTTCGGGTCTCACCCTGCCGCGGTACAGCTCCTCCAGTTGCCCGTCGATCCACTTCTCCACGTCCAGGCGCCGCTGGAGCTCCCGCCGGTCGTACTTGACGGTGACGCGCGCGTGTCGCTTCTGCAGCCCCCCGGGGCTGCCCCCCGGCCCGCGGGCTCGCGACGGGGACTGCAGCTTACTCAGCACGCGCTTGCCCAGCCGCTGCGCTGCCATCCCGAGCCGCCCGCCTGGGCACTGTGCCTCGCAGAGCTCGGGCTCCAACGAGGGTCCGGGGGGGGGGGGCGGGGCGGGGCGGGACGGGGCGGGGCGGGGAAGGGAGGGGCGTGGGAGGGCCGGTCAGCCCCGCCCACGAGACTCAGTTTCCCCGCCTGTAGCACTGAACCCGGAAACGCACAGTTCGGCCTGCTTCGGTCATGGAGGGTCTGAGAGACCAGGCCAGTCCTGCAGTCTAGCGCCCCCCACCCTCGGCCTGCATCCCAGGGGCGGGATCCCGGAAGGCTCTGAAGGACCCGTCCTGTCCACGCCCTCTGGCGGTCCCTAGGGACAGTGCTGAGGCCTCAGCTCCCTAGGCTGCAAAGGGGTCCAATTTAGAGTACCCCCAATCCAAAGGAACATTGGATCCCCTACATACTAAGTAAGCGCTCCGTTACTGTGCTGCCACCCAGTCTTTGCAAAGACTGGGTCGAGTCTTTGCACTCCCCACTCCTTTTTATTTTGACAGGGTCTCAGCTAAACTGCTACATTCCCCAGGCTGGGTTTAAATTTGCAGTCTTCCTGCCTCAGCCTTCCAAAGTGCTGGGATTATAGGCGCTGCGCCACCTTGTACGGCTACTGAACTGTATTTTTTTTCTCTCTCTCTTTCCTTCCTGAGTGTTTCGTTCACTCCCTCACCCACCCATCCCTTCAGTGATTTATTCACTCACCTGATGAAAAAAAAATAGTTACTGAGCACTTGCTTTGCACCAGACCCTGATCTGGGGTCGAGGAAGAGAGCAATGAAAACAAAAGTCCAGCCCAGTCCTCTGGGAGCTTTCCCCAAGACAGTTACTGTAGAAGTACAGGGTGCTCTACAGGCTTTGGGCTAGCACGATAACTTCTTTGTACAACTATGAAACCACACAGGAGAAACAGAATGATTGTGATAAAGCCTCACTGTGTAGCTCAGGCTGGCCTTGAAGTCTCCTAATTCAGCCTCCTAAATGGTGGGATTCCAGGAGTACACCATCATGGCAAGGTTTTTTTTTTTTAATATACTGGTATAAATTAATATTTATTTATCTACTTGAGATAGGATCTTGCTGTGCAGTTCAGGCTGTCCTTGAACTTAATATGCAGCCTAGGCTGGGCTCCAATTTGTAGCGATCCCCCTGCCTCAGCCTCCTGAGTGCTGGTATTACAGGTGTGTGCCACCCCCCCCACTAAATTTAATTTTGAAAACAGCCCTCGCTAGGTTGTCTTGGCTGATCTTGAACTTATTATTATTATTTTATTATTTATTGTTATATATATATATATATATATATATATATATATATATATATATATTGTGTATTTGGTATAGGGTCACACTATGCAGCTCAGATTCATAGTGATCCTCCTGTTTTCAGCCTTCCCAGTGCTGGGATTATAGGTATGCATCTCCATGCCAGAGGGTGGGGCCAGCAGTACTGGAGATGCAGTACTGGAGATCTAACCCTGATCCCTGTGCTTGCCTAAGGAGGCACTTAGTCTGTTGAGCTATCTCGCTGGCCCTAATGAACAATATTAATTATTGTTATTAGATTCTTTTTTGGAGACAGTTTTTCCCTCTTTGTTCCAGGCTGGCCTTAAACTCACTGTGTAGCTCATCTGGCCTTGAACTCACGACGATTCTCCTGCATCAGTCTATTGAGTGTTGGGATTACAGATGCGTGATCAAATTTAGGATCCTTCTGTCTCAGCCTCCTAAATACTGTGGCTGGGAGGCAGGTGTGGTGGCTCATGTCTATAATCCCAGCACTCAGGAGGCTGAGGCAGGAGGATGGCCACAAGCTTGAATCCTTCCTGGGTTACATAATGAGTTCAGAGCTGGCCTGAGCTACATAGTGAATCCCTTTCTGAAAATATAAAATAAGGGGTTGCCAGAGAGATGGCTCAGTAGAATAAGTGCTTGCTTGGCAAGCCCAAGGGCCTAAGTTCAATGACTGGTTCTACAAAAAAAAGAAAACAAAACAAAAAAAAAGAAAAGCAAATACATAGCTGCAGTTACAGGTGTCCCTCATCATGCTCAGCTTTTCCACTGCCCTTCACTTTTCTTCCTCTTTACATTGCTAGGAACTGAATCCAAGGCTTTTACAGTGAGCTACACCCCCAGTTCTTGTCTTAATTTTGAGGCAGAGTCTCCCTACATTGTCTGGACTGGGCTCAAATTTGTGATCCTCCCGCCACAGCTTCCTAGAGTGCTGGGATGACAGGTGTGTACTATTATGCCTGGCTAAAACTGTGACAATTTTATTTGCTAAGTGCAAATTTTCATTTGTTCATGAAATATTTTATTGAAATAAGTAATATCTCTAGTTGAATAAAAATGACAGGAGGCCACTGTTTTGGCCTAAAATCTAACCCTTGGTGGCAACCTGGCTGGAAACCCAATAGGAAGGGGCATGTGGCTCTGTGAAGGTGAGTCCCTGTCACCCTGGAAACCTTTATCTAGTCTTTGGAGAAATTACAGCCAAATTTTCCAAATACTTACATTTGAAAAATTAATGAGGGGCTGGGGAGATGGCTCAGTAGAATAAGTGCTTCCCTGGCAAGTGCAAGGGCCTGAGTTCAATCTCCAGTTCCGCAAAAAAAAAAAAAAAAATTAAAATTTAAAAATAAATAAATAAGGCCAGGCGTGGTGGCGCATGCCTGTAATCCCAGCACTTGGGAGGCTGAGGCAGGAGGATTGTTGTGAGTTCAAGACCAGCTTGAGCTACAAAATGAGCTGAAGGACAGTCTGAACTGCATAGTGAGACCCTGTCTCAAAAAGACATTAAAAAAATAAATAAAATGAAAAGCTAATGAGTTAATCTTTATGCAAAATAAATAATCAAAAGTAATCAGACTTTGAGCATTATTTGCATTTTCCAATTGTTGTATCTTTCTGCCCCATAAAGGAACTTTGAAATGATCAGCTCAGTTTTTTTGGTTGTTTCTGCTTTCTTCGGGCTTTCTCTATCTATAAAACTAAACTCTTTTGCTCAGCTCATTGAAATGCTTATTCTTTTTATGGAATGAAATGTTGCCCAGTTCTAGAATTAAAAATAAAGCCAACAATGATTTTTAAGGTTAGGTATGGTGTTGCATGCCTATAATCCTAGAATTCTGGGTGGCTGAGACAGGAGGATCACAAATTTGAGACCAGATTGTGCAACTGAATGACTAAGAGAGACCCTGCCTCAAAAGTAAAAATTTTAAAAGGGGTTGAGGGGGGTTAGCTCAGTGCAAAGGCTCAGGATTCAATCCTAGTTTTTTCTTTTTTTCTCTTTTTAAATGGGTTCTTGGTATATAGCTCAGGTCAGCTTTGAAATCTTGGCAATCCTCCAGCCTCAGCCTTCCACAGAGCTCAGTACAGACCTGTACCATTGGCTGCAATCCCAATTTTGTAAAAAAAAAAATCTATTTTTGTCATTTCTTTTATGGGGACTGGGGATTGAAGTGGGCCTCACACATGTACTTTTTTTTTTTTTTTTTTTTTTTCGGTACGTGTTTATTCTCTTCTTCTTCTCAGGACCTTGTGCTTGCCAGGCAGGCACTTAAGCCAATGATCTATCTCCTCAGCTTGGTACATGTTTATTTTTGTTTTATTTTATTTTATTTTTTGCGGAACCGGGGATTGAACTCAGACCCTTGCGCTTGCCAGGGAAGCGCTTATTCCACTGAGCCATCTCCCTGGCCCCAGTACATGTTTATTCTTTTTTTTTTTTTTTTTTGTCTTTTTTGAGACAGGGTCTCACTGTGCAGTTCAGGCTGGCCTTAAGCTCACTTTGTAGCTCAGGCTGGTCTCGAACTCACAACAATCCTCCTGCCTCAGCCTCCCT
>PVKA01053358.1:0-11279 GCA_004027165.1 Ctenomys sociabilis | reverse complement strand
TTTTTTTTTTTTTTTTTTTTTTTTTTTTTTTTTTTTTTTTTTTTTTTTTTTTTTGGTCTTTTCGAGACAGGGTCTCACTGCAGTTCAGGCTGGCCTTAAGCTCACTTTGTAGCTCAGGCTGGTCTCGAACTCACCAACAATCCTCCTGCCTCAGCCTCCCGAGTGCTGGGATTACAGGCATGCGCCACCACGCCCAGCTATCAATTATTTTTATATACTCTAAAATAAACTAAAAAATAAACAAGGACAAGAGAAAAAAATAAGTAAATAAAAATAAAAAAAATATTAATTTTATGTATTTATTTTGAGTTAGGGTCCTTAATATAACACTCTTATTTTATTTATTTATTTATTTATTTGTTTGTTTGTTTGTTTGTTTGTTTGTTTGTTTTTGGCAGTGCTGGGGATTGAACTCAGGCCCTTGCACTTGTCAGGGAAGCGCTTATTCCACTGAACCATCTCCCTGGCCCCAACACTCTTATTTTAGATCAAATCATACGTTCTTTTGCTATTACTAATATAGTACAAAAAGTACAATATGCTGTTACATGATTCATTTTAACATTACCATTATGCAAGACAATCCCATTGAAATATTTGACATGAGATATTATTTATGTATTTATTTATAGATTTTGTGGTGCAAGGTCTCACAGTGCAGCCTGGACTCAGGGAATCTCCCTGCTCACAGCCTCCCCAGTGCTGGCATTACAAGTCTGTTCCACCATGCTTGGTTTCATTACAAACTACTACTGAATTTTGTCATCAAATGTGCCTCAAATTAATTTTAAGTTACTCAAAATTAGAAGAAAATCACTTATTCATTCCTCCATGGCAGTCTGTGTAGACAGAAACATAAGCACATGGCATAAATAGAAGGAAGGCAAAAAGTCATTATATCTAATGCAGAAGGATTATAAACAACATTTTCAGGCAGATATTTTAATGAATATCAAATTAAATGCATCTATGGTTATGTTCACACTGTTTTTGTTGTAAAGGTATTGTGAAGAAAATTAAGTACAGCGTTTAGTGGTTAAGGGAAAGGTACTTTAGAAAAATGCTCGCTCTGACTGCAGGGCTGGCCCCTTCTGTCTTAAATGGTGACTCCAGTGCACTTGATATAGTCTCGGGAACATTTTTAAACTGGTGACATTGATATATTTTCACCACAGCATATTTGAAAGTACTGAATTTTGTGGCACATTCATCTTAAAGTCCTTTCAATCAATATTTTTCTTTCTTTGCTTTTTTTCAACTAAGGCACTATTTTCTTTTTTTTTTTTTTTTAATAATTTGATTGAGAAACACACAGCAACGAGACAGATTCAAAACCAATTAGTGGGAAAGTTTCAATAATTAACACATTGCATATTGTTGTCTTCATAGAGGTTATTCATAGTACAAGAAGCAGACAGGATAGAATGTTTGCAAACACTATCAGTACAAATTTTTCTATTCATTGAATTAAGAGAAATATCTGTGTATCTCTCCTATTTTCAGTATAGAGATTGAAAATGATCCTTCCTTTGTATCCTCTTTTTTTGTTTAGTTTTGTCAGAGATGGGCATTCCACTGTCATTTAAATATTGTGGGCACATGAATTCAGCAAAATATGCCAATACAGCCCAGTAGTTTATTTTGCATCAGGAGTTGAACTCAGGACATTGTGTGCCAGGCGAGCGCTGTGCTGCTGAGCTGAATATATCCCGAGCCCCTACAGTACTTCCATGATGTTTCTTTTGGAACCCGTGCAGGAGAAGCCATACTATGGCACACATGGTGTGCTCTGCAAAATTCTACAGTTCTTGCCAAGTGCGGTGGTGCACACTTAATCCCCATATTTGGGAGGCTGAAGCCAGCGGTAAAATCAAGGCCACAACTGAACTACATAACAAGACTCTGTCTCCAAAACCAAACAAATATTTAAAAGTTTAAAAAATTAAAATTTCTACAGTCCTTGTATCTTTAGATTTAAAAAATCTCTATTTTCTAGCAAATATAATTTTACCTTTGCTTTACATCCAAATTATGATCCTCAGCTTTGGAATAAAATATTTAGACATTTAGGTTCAGAATCTCATTTTAATATTGTTATCTTTTAAACTGCCACTTTTAGCCCTTGGGAGGCTGTGAACAGGCACTATGAGTCCAATCTAGTAGTGAGACCCTGAACACCCTGAAGACCCTTTCCTAAAAATTAAAAAAAAAAAAACTAAATTGCCACTTTTTCATTTTTTTATATGAATCTTTTCTTTTTTGCTGCTTTTTTTGGTTCTACTACTACCTTTTCGTTATCCAAAGCAAATGTCTCTAATGATGTCATTTTAGTCCCTTGTTTCTATGATTACAATGTATGCATCTGAATAAATTATAATCCACTTTCACTAGTTTTGGCTTACTTTCAGGAAAACACAGCAATTCTGTATTAAATTTCCATAATCATTTTTCTATTTTGATCATGTAAATTATATTACTTTATATTTTACAATTACAATTTTATAATGGTTGTTTTACATATTCAACAAATGTAAGAAGAATGTTTCTAAAGAACTCTGCTTCCTATTACTCCTTATTGTTGCATATGCAGCATTCTGTTATGACCTCATTCGCTCTCCTGTATTTCAGCTAATCGATCTCTCTGCCTAGATGTTTACCCATTTTGTTGAACTCTGAAAAAAATTAATTTTCAATCTTCCTTGTAATATTTTCTCATTTACATTTATGGTTTTGTGCTTTTATCTTTATTATTTCATCCCACTCACTTGTTTTGATTTTTGTTTTCTTATTTTCATATTATTACTTAACAGAAATATAAAATAATTGTTTTAATGGCAGTTTTTTTTCCTAACAAGCACTTAATGGAAATATTTGTTGTTGTTTTGGGCTGAATGTCTCTCAGTCACCTTCCCATGGTGACAGTTAAAATACTTGGGTGATAAACTTATAAAGAGAAAGGGCTTGTTTTGACTCCTAATTCTGGAGGCCCAGGTATAAGGCCATAGTTTCTGTGATTCAGGTCTAGCCTGTTCAGGAGGAGGCCCGAGCCTGCAACCAGCTGTACTGCAAGCAAGAAAGCCAAGAAAAATGAAGATGGAGGCACTGAGGCTTCACAGTCCCCTGGACATGCTGCCCTCGAGGGTTTCCTTCCCTCCCTATCATGATATACTGGGTACCAGACATTTGTTACATCTCACTTGGGACGCGGATCTAAACGGCAGTGTTAATGTCTCATGATATTCTTATGCTTGAAATCAAATCTATCCCATGATATTACATGAAGAAAAGGCCTTTGCGGAAGAACTAACTACTGAAGATGGCATAAGAGAAGGCCGGAGAAATTCCTGCATGCTTTCTTCAGAGGCAGACACAGGGAGATGCCTGCAATCTGGTGGAGGTCACACATCAGAACCTGGACGTGCCGGGAGTCTAATGATTCTCAGTGACTAGGAATGTGGGAAACACGCTTTTGTTTACTGTAAGCAACTCCACCTCTCTATTGTTACCGATACTTCTATGTTGTATCAATATTGTGTTGCAGATATTTAATCTAAGACAAATCCTCTCAGTTATGCTGGACATAAGCTTTACATATTGCTATATGTTGTTTTCAATTTCATTGCATTCAAAATATTTTCTAAATTCCTTTCAATTTATTTGCATTAGGTTTTGTTGCTGTTTTTTGTTTGCTTGTTGGTTTCTTTGTTTTGAGACAGGGTTTCACTGTGTATTTGCATCTGGTCTCGAGCACACTTTGTAGACTTTGTAGACCATGCTGGCCTCAAACCCACAGTGATCCTCTAGCCTCAGCTTCCCGATGCTGGGATTTTGAGAATATACCACAATGAATTTCAATTTAATCTACAAATTATTTAAAAGTATTTGTCAAATTTCTAGCATTTTTCAGATATTTCTGTCTCTCTTCTTTTTGTTTTTTATTTTAGTGAAAGGTCTATAGGGTGTTCAGGGTCTCATTACTAGATCAGACTCGTGATCTACCTGTTTACAGCCTCCTAAAAGCTGGGATTACAGGCCCCTGCCACCACGCCTAGTCTCAATTGCTCTCTCAGGACTACCCAGGTGTGGAGCCAGCACGGCTGGCCTGAGGATCGAACCCCAGGACCCTGAGACTGCTTGCAGTCTTTTTAATCTGCTGGGCTATTTGGCCAGCCCTAGATATCTAATACAGTACAATACTAAAATAATTCCATTGTGTAACTACAATAAGTCTATTGTAATTAGAGAATAAACTATTTTCAACTATTTCAAATTCATTGAGGATTTTTTTTTTTTTTTGTCTTTTTTTGAGACAGGGTCTCACTATGCAGTTCAGGCTGGCCTTAAGCTCACTTTGTAGCTCAGGCTGGTCTCGAACTCACAACAATCCTCCTGCCTCAGCCTCCCGAGTGCTGGGATTACAGGCATGCGCCACCATGCCCGGCTCATTGAGGATTTTTTGATAACACAAAATACACAATCTTGGTAAATCTTCCTAAGCCACTTTTCAAAATTGATATTTTTGCTTATGTCACCTAGGTCAATTTATATTTATCAAGTACTCTGTACATCTCATATTTTCCAATTGAGTTGGTTATGAGTCTAATTATGTTTTTTGTTTATCTCTCAAGCATACATATTTTTAATCTTTTTGAAGCTTTAATGGGATTATAAAGATTTTGTTTCAGTGCTTTACTCTTGGTAATATTTCTTGTTCTCAATTTGCTTTTTTAATCATGATATATTTCCTGAATATGGGCTATATTTGGTCCAATTTGTCTACTTGTTCATTTTATTAGGGGTGACACTTCCTGTTTTTGGAAGCTCATGTCCTCACTTGCCAGGCAGGTACTGTGCTGCTGAGCTATATCCCTGGTGGGCCTCTTTATATGTAATGCAGTTACTTTGATGTGCTGAAGTTCAACCATACTAATAATTTTTTAAAAAATTCTTCCAGCTTTGTTCTTTTTTCTTTTTTTTTGCAATTTGGCTTTCAAGTTGTAGGTTCCTTTCTTTCTCCTTTTTAGTTGCCTGCTAAGACTATTGTTTATAAAGACAAAGTACAAAAAATTTTAAAATATCTAATACCTACTTCTCTCTGTGCTCCTGTATATATTCATTTTAATTTTATTTATGCCCTTAGCGAACCAATTTATTTTTAACATTAGCTATTTGTAGAGTTAAAATTATAAATAAGACAATATATACTTATTCCATTTTTTCTGATTGCCAGTCATATGTATTAGTCAAATCCAAATTTCTGTCTAGAACAATTTGACAAATAAAACAACAAAAACCTTTTTCTTTGTGTATAAAGTTGTGTTCCTTTTAATATTTCCCTTTGTTATTTTTGATAGCTGTTCGAATAGGCTGTCTATATTTGTTCATTTTTTTAAGTCTCAGAGCTGCTTTTTTTTTTTAAATTTCAAAGAGTGAAAACAAAAACAATAGCAAGAACACATAACAATCAGGAAAATAAATAAGGTTTATTGAAAGGAAGAGTTAATGACCATTCTTATTCTTTGTTATATGTTTTTTTGTTTTTATTATAATCTTCTGTACTAAATTTTATTTAAATTTTCATCTTTGAGAATTCAGTCATGGCTCTCATATCATTTTCTTTTGCATCTCTTTCTTTCCTTTTCTGGAACTTCACTTAAAATTATGTAAAATAAAGACTTTTTATAGTTCTACAATACTTTGAAAAAAAAATTGGCTTTATTGATTAATTTTATATTTCATCGTCATTGTTTGTTTGATGGTTGTTCACCTATTAGTAATGTGATTGAACCCTGGCCTTTCCAATTGAGTCATATTCCTATTCCAGTTTGCCTTGAAAAAGGGTCTCCCTGAGTTGCTAAGGTTCTCAGGATGGACTTAGACTTGTGATCCTACTTACTTTCTTTCCCAGAGTACTGGGTTAGAGAGCTGCACTACCACATCCTTAGGCCTTAGTGATTTTTGATTGCTCTTTGGAAGAATAACACAACCCGAGGAGTAATATTTATAAATAATAATTTGGAAAACAGGATCATTTATATAGAATGCAATATGTGCACAGTGGCTTTTATCTCTATTTTAATAATAGAGAGGATTAATATGGGGACTCATATTAAGAAATTTCATATATTCCTTATTTCCACTGCTCCCCAAAGTAAAAATTACCAAAGAAGGCATTATAATCTTATGGTAATTAGAAACTAGAAGCTAAAATTTATGTTAAATATACATGGTGTCTTATAATTTGCAAACATACTATTATTTAAACAGGGGATCTCATGAAATATGCTGTGTTTAACAAACTAATTCTTCCCTTATAAAATACTTCTTAGTGAATACCTCCTTGTTCTGGTTTGTGCCTATTTGTCCACTGAAAGCCTCATGCAGTCAGGGGTGTCTTCTAGAGTATGTGATAAATTCCTGATTTAGTGCTGGGATTATGGCTGTGAGAGCTACACCTGCCCCCGGGCAGACAATCTGCATACTAATGGATGGAAGGGAGATAAGCTTGCTAGCTGTCAGAGCTGCTGCCTCTCCCTTTGCTCTGTGCTATTTTCTGGCATCATGAACTGTTGTTCTGTGCTGTTTTCTGGCACCACTAACTGTAAATTAAATAAACCTTTCCTTCCTGAACTCTGGGTGTTGGGTATTTTGTTGCAGCAATGACAGAAGAGTAACTGAGGCACAAATTAACATTTCAGAGGATGGGGGGCGGTTGTGGGTTAGCTTCATTATTTAAGTACCTATTGGGGCGAAACCCAGTCAGATGCAGAGGACCGCAGTTTGATCCCCAGCTCCCTATGCCTTGCCAGACCTGCCCTGAAGGCAGCCAGAGCCAGTCAAATAAATCCATCTATCTATCTATCTATCATCTATCTATCTATCTATCTAATCTATCTATCATAAATTTGAGTCTTTTATCAGTAAATGGATGCAACTAGAGAACATACTCTGAAATGAAATAAATCAGACCCACATGTGCAAACTTCATATTGTCTCCTTAGTGTGAGTATCTGAAAGAGAAAAATGGAGTCAGAAGGATACAACATACACTGGGAAAAGGGAATGAACTTATTCCCTTATTCCTCTTTCTTCAAAAAGAGTGAGTTGAGAAAGACAGGAGAGGGAGTGGGGGGAAGAGATATATCTATGTATATAAGCAGAATGGTTTGGACAACTGTACTGTGAATTTTTACTGGTCTATGTAAAGGAGCACATAATACTTTAATTTGTTTCGTCTCTTTTTTTGATCATTTTTTCCTTTTTCTTTCTTAATTTCTTATACATTTCTTTTTTTTTTTTCATTTTTCTTCCAGTTTTGCATATGTGTATCTGGTAATATACATAACTGGTTGGAAGACAATGCTACGTGTTATAATAAATACTGTGAAATTCATAATACTTCGTTAATTGAAGTTTTGTATCATGTGTAAAACCTAAAAAAATCAAGTTTTCTTTCAGAAAAAAATATATATATACTTGGTGGGATGGTAGAAAAATAATTATAGGCTTTTTTCTGCAACTCCATTTTTCTTCCTTCATTTTCCATAAACATATCAATTTGAAAGTCAATTTTATTAACATAGAAATAATAGTAATAAAAATTGAATCAATCTATGTAAACTGAAGTTACTTTTTATCTAGTGTTTTAAAATATAATTGAAGCAATGTAAAAATTTAACATAAATGTTAAAATTTTTGCAATATGGCAAATATCTTTCACTGAAATATCTGAAGCAGCAGCACAGGGCTTAAATGTCTGTGATTTTATTCAGTGTAAAAGCTTACGGCTATCATCCTCATAAGGTTTACACAATCCCAAGATATTAATTAAAACAAAAGAAAGCATGAATGAAAGTTTAGTTCATTGATAATACAGAACTTTTAAAAATCAGAATAGGACTATCTAAAAATCAAAGTCTTCCACTTAAAAGAGATACTGACTTGAAAGTGAAGGCAGAATTCCGAAGAGCATTGCATGCTGAGTGCAGAGGGACCTAACCTATAGCATGTCTTTAAAGAGTAGTATTAGGATTTTCTTCCAAGGATGAAGAGTTGAGTATAAAAGAGGTTAGTTAAATCACGATACGCTATGGCAAATCTTGTGCTGTGTGGCTATGTATCTGACATAGTATCAATATAAAGCTTAAAGTACAAAAAATATATTCAAAAGGTGTACTTAAATTTTACAAAACTTTAAAATATCTTTCAGTAACAAAAAACAACATGTCTATTAATTAGGTGAATTAGGGTAAGCATTCCTGGGTTCAGTGCTTGGCCAAAAATCAGTCACTCATCATAACCAGCTGAGCATTAGGAGAAATAAAAAAAGTAGAATTAAAAGAACAGGTCTAGACAAGTAGTTTGCAAGGGGCATCAGAGGTTTCAGAACTGCCTCAGCACTTACTCAAAATAAACATTATCTTATGAACCTAAAAATCCAAACATGTTGATCATTGGACTAGCAAACAAAGTATGATGAAATGCAGTCTTCCATGCAGTTATTATCAAGACCACACAGTTAGATAAAAGTACTTGTCCAAGATCATCAAGTTCTGCATCAAAGAGCACTTTATATTTATTTACTTTCGGGTACTGGAAATCAAACCTAAGAACTTGTGCTTGCCAGGTAGGTGCTGAGGCACTGAGTGTTCCAGCCAAAGAATACTGTAATGTGTGTTCTTTAAAAAGTTAAGAACTTGGCTGAAGAAAGAATCAGTGGGGGAAAATCCATGATTAAAATATACATGACATGAATGGCTCAGTTTTCTTCCTTACATTAATCTCTTCACCCTAGATGAGATGAGAAGAAATATTGCATAATTTAGTTACTGTTCAATTGCAAATAGATTTGAAATTCTCAATGACCTGCAGAAATCAGTATAATTGAATCACCAGTGCATCCCTAGATTAACTCTGTAAATATAGATGTTAATAATTTAAACTTTCATGATTCTTGTCGGATACTATTATAAGCATATGACATGTCTGTTATGTATCATTCATTGTTTGTCTACTATTAGTTAAACAATGTATAGCTGAATACAATATTGAGAAATAGTCTGATTTACTGGGGCTTTTTGAAACATATTCATTATTTAACAAAAACACTGCATATAAAAAATAGTTGAAAAAAGAACTACCAAGGGTTTAAACAGAGGGAAAAATAATTGCATTTGGCTATTTTTCCCATTTATCTATGAGATGTTCAGGAAAGAAAATTTTAAAAAGTATGTTTTACACCTTGTTTAAATACATAAACGTTCTACATAAATGGTGCTTGCTTAGAATAATAGCTGACAAATATGTACTTTTTATTTTAAACTTTTAAATTACATAAATGTGTACTGCAAAAATAGAGAGGTGTTTTCATGTGCAATTATCATCAGCAAAAGAAAATGGATATGATTTGGTTTGATGCCATGAAAATCTGGATATTGTTGCATTTTGAATCTATCGTATTTATGATAATGAAAAAAGAGAGAAAAATTATTCAAATTTGTGTATTGCTTTCCATAACTTGAGGGCTGCAAATTTATACTCCTCTTATAAATGTTTATGATGTTGTAGGGCAGTAAAACATTCTACATGATTTAACAAAGAAAAATTGGGTGGAAAAGCACTATATTGCATGTAAAATTCAGATGATTTAAGTAATGTTTTGGCAAGATGGAAGAGTTTTTTTGGCCACCATTTGAAAAATCAGAGGAATGTGGCCAATTCTATCAATATCCTTACTCAGTTTGGTTGATCTCTAAATAAATCTTAACTAATTCCATTTTTCTGTCAGTGCATAGCCAATAATTTTTAAGATCCATTGTCTTCCATATGTTAACACAAAAAGTTTTCTAGAAAGAGATTTGAATTCCGAGTTCAAAGTACTCATTTGACATATGTCAGAACATCTGCTTTCCTACTATGACCTGCAAAGCCAGTGGGGTCTTAAAAGAGGTGACAAGAGATTAGGAAAAAAAAAAAAAAAAAGAAAAACTAAAGCCATATACTAAAAGGAAATCTGGGACCAGACTGACTTCTCTGATGGAGAGGCAGTGACAATGCAGTATCATCTGCCTCTTATTTATATACAATGAAGAGGAGGGAGAAGGCACACAATGGTGTAAAAAATGTAAGATCTCAGAGTTTTCCTTGAGAACACTGAAAGTCATTTTCAAAGCTCTCTGTGCTGTAGTTGGTGGCGAAGGACACCTAGGCCAGAAGCCTGCCGGACTGGCCTTGTTCTAGCCCCAACAAGTTGTTACATGGCTCTGCTCTAGAGCCCTGAGTTCTCAGGGCTGGCCTTGCTCTAGCCTGAGATGCGTGGTCAGTGTCAACCTCAGCTTTTGCTCACATCTTCTTTGAGTGTAGCCAACATCAATTTCTGCCTGGGTAGGCTCTCAAGAATCTCATGTAACATTAATAATAGTATTATTTTACAAGGTCTCTTCATTATAGAATGAATCTTGAAATACATAGTATGTTTCTAGCAAACATAAAGTATGTCATGGATTCTGACACATTGCCTTCTTTACATGTATCAGGTCTTAATAAAAATAGACTCCAGGCATCATGAGAAAAGATTTATCAATGTGACTTATCTGAAAAATACAATTATTTATATACAAAGTATATGAAAGTAACCTGGAAAAGACTACAATTCTCCTTTTCATAATTTATACATAAAAGATTGAACAATTAGCCCTAAGGGTAAAATGGGGATGTCATTTAGCATTCTTCAGGCAATTAATTCAATCAATAAACAAATGCTAAACTTTCCACGTTACATCCTGAAAATAAAATGTAGAGTTCGTTCAAGTGGACATATCTAGTTATGACAGAATAGGAGGTTTTCTTTACTCTTCTAAAAGAAGGGCAAAAGAGTACCTACAAAGTCATCCACATATATTAACATTAATGGAATTATTGCTCAATTTGTAATTTCATTTTGGAGAACATCGTATTTATTTGTTGTTTAGTTTGCTGATATTTTAAGAGGTTTTACATTTATGTTAAGATAAAAACTATTTTTCCTTTCTATATAACATTGCCTGGATTTTTTATTAACATATAATTTTGATCTTAAAAATGAGAAAAACATCTTTTTTTCCACTGTTGTATAAACACTCTTACATGTCTTCCATCTTTCTACTTATTCGTTTGTTTCTAATTTTTCTGTGAAGGAATGATAAAAGACAACTAAAAAAATCACTACTGATTTTTAGTTAGCGTAGACTGAAACTTTTGATGATTATTTATATAAATAAATATTCACTTACTTAGATAAA
>PVKA01053357.1:0-11279 GCA_004027165.1 Ctenomys sociabilis | reverse complement strand
ATGGATGACACAGACAAAGGAACTACAGAATAATGTACAGGACTACAAGATAAACCCTGAGAAGACTTCAATGACCACATAGGAAATATAAAGTTCATGTGTTGGTATATAAGTTTTGATCTACCTAGGTCTTAACCATCCAGCAGAAAAGTATAAAAGTATAAAAATGAAGTATACATCGTGAGCCCATAATATTAAGTTGAGCTGTAAATGGATATGGTCGACAATTTCTTTGAATAACTCTCTATGGTTGCAGAATGCTGAACTGTGTTGGATTGTGGTGCCGAGTTCAAGCACCTAAGGTATTTGAATGTCAACGGAGTGCCCACTTTTGACAGGTGTAGACAAAGGAAGGGTTGTAGAAAGAAAAAATCATCATGTGTCTGTATAGACAGTACAGTTGGGATAGATAACACTGTGCTTCTACATTATTCTATGAGAGGCAAGATCTGCACTAATGGTGGTTGGACAGGATATTATGTCGGCTTTTAGTGCTATGGTCATCCACTAGGTAAATAATTATTGAATCTTTGATATAATTCAGCTATATAAAAACCTGTAAATATAATATCACGTATGCACCTTGTACAATACCAAAACGTTATGAAAACAGTTTGCAATGTATTATTTCATCGACTCTGTATGGTTATGGTGTTTTGAAACTGTCTGATTGACATTTGTATTTCAATAAAATAAAAATAAATGGAAAAAAAAGAAACATAAGGTACATGTGTTGGTATATAAGTCTTGCTCTATCTAGGTCTTAACCATCCAGCAGAAAAGTATAAAAATGAAGTATACATTGCAGGACCATAATATTAAATTGAGCTGTAAATGGCTGTGGTCGACAACTTCTTTGAATAACTCACCATTGTTGTGGAATGCTGAACTATGTAGGACTGTGTTGTCCAGTTCAAGCACCTAAGTTAATTGAATGACAATTGAGTGCCCATCTCTGACAGGTGTATAGAAGGGGTATGGAAAGAAAGAATCATGATGTGTGTGTATGGACAGTACAGTTGGGATAGATAATGCTGTGCTTCTACCTAATTCTATGAGAGGCACGATTTGCACTATTGGTTGTTGGACAGGATATTATGTCAGCTTCTAGTACTATTGGCAATCGCTAGGAAAATATCAAGGTAGAGAGTAGTAATTATTGAATCTTTAATATATTTCAGGTATAAAAAATAAGATACGCAAACAACTACACTCTATTTACTGATAAGAGACATACTGTGTAATAATGTCTGTAAGTATAATATCATGTATGCACCTTTTATGATACCAAACCTTATGAAAACAGTTTGCAATGTATTGATTTATCGAATCCATCTTGTGAAGGTATCTTAAAAATATCTCATTGATATTTGTACTTCAATAAAACAGAAATTTAAAAAAAGAGAGAAAAAGAAATGCCACCAACATACATCATAGATCTAGAGAAAACATTCCTAAAATTTATGTGGAACTAGAAATGCCTTAGAATAGCAAAGGCAATCTTGGCCAACAAAGTCAATCCTATGACCAGATATGATTCATACAAGGAATGCAAGTATGTTTCATCATACACAAATCTATAAACAGAATATGCTATCAATAGGGCCAAATCCAAAAACTACATGATCATTTCAATTGATTCAGAAAAAGATTTTGAGAAAGTACAACACTTATTCATGATCAAGCCCTACAGAAATTTGGAATAGATAGCCTATAGCTCAACCAGATAAATACCATATATGAAAATCAACAGTCAATATAATTCTATTTTTTGTTTTTATTCTTCTGTTTTTTTTTCTTTTCATTCAGTTTCAAAGCTCATTAACAGGACATTTTCAATAATTAATACATTTTACCTTGTTGTCTTCTTAGTAATTATCCATACTACAAGAAGCAGACAGGATATCCTGTACAAACACTATTATTACAAATCTTTCTTATCATAGAAATAAGCAAAAGTAACTTTGCATCTATCCTAACTATTTTGCATGTACAAATACAAAATGGTTCTCTCTTTGTATCCCCATTTTTGTTTATCCTTTTCAGAAGTGGGTATTTTATTGGCATTTAAATACCATAGGGACTTGAATTCAGCAAAACACTCCAACACAGTCCAGCAGTCCACAGGAGTAATGGGTTATCCACATCAACAGAAATCTAAATGAGGAAAAACTTAAAGCTTTTACTGTCAAATCAGGCAGAAAACAAGGATGTCCTCTATAACCACTCCTATTATATAGTTCTGGAATCATTAACTAAAGCCACTAGAAATGAGAGACAAACAAAGGAATAACGCAGGTAAAGAAGAAGTTAAGCAATAATTATTTGCAGGTGTCATGATTCTCTAACTAGAAGACCCAAAAAAATTCCACCAGGAAGCTCCTAGAATTAATAAGCACATTCAGTAGCCCAGCAGGTTACAAAATAAAAACTCACAAATCAATATAAATTACATTCATCTACACAGATAACAAACACATTTATTGAGAAATTAGAGAAAGAGCACCTTTCATAATAGCATCTAAAATAATGAAACCCTTAGGAATTAATTGAATAAAGGAAGTAAAAGATCTATACAATGATAATTATGACACTCTAAAAAGGGACATAGAACAGGATTTCAGAAAATGGAAAGATATTCCTGGATTCTGGATAGAAAGAACCAAAATTGTGTAAAATTGCCATACTCTCAAAATTGTTATACAGATTTAGTGCAATCCCTACTTTTAAAAATGCTACCAACATACATCACAGATCTAGAGAAAACATTCCTAAAATTTATGTGGAACTAGAAATGACTTAGAATAGCAAAGGAAATCCTGGGCAATAAAGCCAAGGTATGACAAATTACATTCCTATGATCCCTAATTTGAAATTATGCTCAAAGTTACTGTGATAGAATCAACATGGTACTGGCAAAAAATAGACCTGAGGATAAATGGATTAGATTGGAAGATGCAAATACAGCTACAAGCACACTCAGCCATCTTATCTTTGACAAAAGAGCCAAACATGCCTACTAGAAAAAAAAAAAAACAGACTTTTTAACAAATAGTGCTCAAAAACTGGCTCTCCGTATTCCAAAAAATAAAATTAGACCTGGGTCTATCACCATGCACTTAACTAAAGTCAAAATTGAATATTGATCTAAACTTTAAAATAGAAACACTAACAGTGTTAGGTGGAAATCTTGAAGACCTAGGAGAAGGAAGAGAGTACATTAACAAAAATTAAACTGCTCGGGATATATGGCAAAGAATTATTAACTGGGATCTCATTTTGTTGAGAAGTTTTCATATATCAAAAAAAATCATGAATAGAATGAAGTGACAACTCAATAATTAGGAAAAATTGTAACCAATAATCACTCACACAAAGGACTTCTATTTAATTTATATAAAGAAAGGAAAATAAAAAATTGGCCTCCAAAATTTAATGACCCATTCCAAACATAGGCATCTGAGATGAATGCATACGTCTCAGAGGAAGAAATAGAAGTAGCAAGTGAACACATGAAAAACTGTCTCACAACACAGGCTATGCGAGATATAAAAATTAAAACAACAGAAGGGCTGAGGAGATGGCTCACTGGAATAAATGCTTCCCTGGCGTGCAAGTGTCTGAGTTCAATCCCTAGTTCCACAAAAAAAAATAAAAATAAATAAAAAAAAAAACACCACGAGATACCATCTCACCCATGAAAGAATGGCTATCACAAATAAATTCACTAATAACAAATGCTAGAGTCTGTGTGGAAAAGGAACTCTTCTCTACAGTTGGTGGGAATACAGACTGGTACAATAACTATGGAAAACAGTGTAGAGACTCTCAAAAATGTGGAGTGGCAATCACATTCAACTGAACTATTCCTGTTCTGTGTATTTTCCAAAAAGAACTGAAGACATCATGGAGATATATGTGAACCCATGTTTATAGGAGCACAATTTGTAATAGCCAAATCTTGGAAACAACCAAAATGTCCAATCCTAAATGAATGAATGAAAAAGATGTGGAATTTTTATTCAATGGAGTACAATTCAGCTATAAAGAAAGATGACTTTGACACCTTTATAGGTAGTTGGATGAAACTAGAAGCTATACTCATAAGTGAAGTAAGTCAGACCCACTTGTATCAATATCATATTGTCTCCATAGTGTAAGAACCTGAAAGAATAAAACCTGAAATGTGTAATAGATATAGTAAACTGTAAGGAAATTAAAGGATTAAATAATGAAGATGACAGAAAGGAGAAAAGATAGGGAAATGAAAGGAGTATAAAATATGCAAATATACACGCAAGATGGCTGAGATGATTGTACTTATAATTTCCACCAGTTTTTTTGAAATAGCAATTAATGTTTAGAATTTTCACCTTGGCTAATAATATGCTTATTTCTGCATATAGTTTTGTTCTATAAATACTCTTATGTTTACCTCATAAAAGAATAGCAAACTAAGCTAAAAGTCCAAACATAGGATGAATTGTAAAAACTAGAACAGAAATCAATGCAATTGGGACAAAGAAAATAATACAAAGAATTAATTAATCCCAAATCTAGTACTTTGACATGTTATATGAAATGGATGAAACACTAGCCATCCTCCTCAAAAAGAGGAAAGAAAAAAAATCAAATTCAAGCAATAAGGAATAAAAGGGAGAAATTATTACAGATCCTGTGGAAGTGCAGAAGATTAATAGATATTTTGAAAATCGTTACTCTCACGGGATCAAAGACACAAAAGATGGATAGCAACCGCATCGAGGATAGCAATATGTGATACAAAATCCATGATTGTACAGTCTACGGCTCAGCGCACAATGGGATGAGGTTAACGCAGCACGTGGTGCCGACGATTGAACCCCGGTCCTTTTCTTGCCTCAGTAGGCCCTTAGTATGCTGAGCTATCTCACAGGCCCTAATATTTACTTTTTAAAGTTACGTTTTCAACGTTCTGAAGAAACATATGCAGCTATCTAAGGAAATTTCAATTCACAGAAAAGTTGATAATATTATGGGGAAAAAGTCTTTCTTTTGCCTATTTGCATTTTCAGAATATACCTCCGATCTGAAAATACATGGTAGATAACTGTTGTCTAGACTCTTGTCATTAAACTTTGCATTTTTCTCAGTGAACCTTCAGAATATCATGCTGTGTTAAAAGTAGAGCACTGCCAGTTCACATAGCTAGTGCTCCTATTCTTTTAGAAGATACACCTTCTCTTCTGCTGATTTTAATCAGCATTTTATTAAAATAATGCTGGTCCATCAATCCAGATCAGTAGGCTTGACTATGCTTGTAAAAATCATTTCAAAGGTTAAGTTAGCACTAATGCTAGATGAATGACATATCCAGAGGTGCCTGACTGCCAGCACAGCCACCCTTCCCCTTCTTTGTGCCTGTCACTAAACATGGGTATTTGACATTTAAGTGAACTCATTAATTCAAAACATATCCTTCTGGAATTATTACAGAGCAACTGCCTTAAAGTCGTCTGTAGTTAGGCATTAAACAAACAAATCCTTATTAAAATATTGCTATGGTTAATACAAATGATTTTCTATAACACATAACTGGAAGTGATAGATGTTCCTGTGGATCATGATATTTAATTTTTTGTACCCTGGTGCCACACAAGGGCTTAATAATAAGCAGCCAGCTTCTTTCTGTCTTTAGAATTCTAGACAGTGCCCTTATTTTTCAGGCATTTTTGCCCTTATGATGCACCTTTCTCAACATTTCCAAAGAATTGCAGTAATCAAAAGAATGAACTACCTAAGGACCAATAAAATTTGGTATTTTAAAAAGTCAGTTATAGAGACAATTTGAACTGTAAAACAATCAATATAATCTCAGATTTGTATAGCATTTTGCAATTTAAAAAGTTCTGTAACAACTCTGCAATTTGATTCTTGGGTTAAAGGTTAAAAATGGGAAAGACAGCCCTTGTACCATCAAGTGTAAGAACATCTCAGTGATTTTTTTAAAGGTGCAATGCCAGAGTACTATCTCTCACAGACCTCTCTTGATACGGTAACATTTACTTTTTATTTGCCTGTGCTTTATTAATTTATTAATCTTCATTTTGTGGGGGTGTGGTTTTACATCTTTGTTGTCTGTATATGTACACACATATTCACACAAACTGAGAATTCTAAATTATGTTTCATTCCATATAAATTGTATAATGCTTGTACACACCATAATATGGATCATTCAGTCTTGTACTGAAGGTATTTGTTTTGGGTGCTGATAAACATATGTATTAATGTATTTCATGTTTATTAATATGAAAAATACTTGTATGGATATTTTTGTGTAATTCTCTTTTTTAAATAAAATAAATTTCATCTTAAAGAAGTTTCATATGACATAATATTCACTAGGGTCACTTTCATGAGGCTGTCTTCAGGGTAGTCCTTTTTAAAAGACCTGAAGCTTAATCCAGCCATCCCTTCTGCCCTATCAAATAGTCATCAGTGAGATCTGGAGGCAAGTGTAGGTCTTCTACTTCATGGATTATAGTTCAGTGGCACAAGCACCTGCCTGTTGTCTTATATCCAATTTTGTCCAGCAATACATTTCTGGAGCCAAACATTTGAATCATATTGGTACTGGCATTTTGGTACATGGCCTAGGTTCTATATCAGCCTTAACCTTCCATTTCTAATACTTAAAGTCAGCATTTTTCAGTCAATATTAGGCAGAATATTACAGGGCTCACAGGCACCACTGTAAATATTTACTGTGATGGAAGCATGCACTGTGTCTCACTTTTAGCCACAATGACCAATTCTGGACACCAATCAACAGTGCTGGAATGAGGCTTTGTATGATTCTCTAATGATGAAATCTGTACAAATGTGTACATCTGTGAAAAGAAACACATTCGAGTCTATGTGTGCAGTGTTTCACAGTGTGTTATTTTATTTTGCTTTATCCTACATGTCATACAGATTCTGCACACCACAATAATCCAGTGCCAGGTTTCCACATCCCCTTTGCTCACATCTCTATCAATGAAAGGTATTTGAAACTATTTGCAAGTTCTACCCTCACCTGTTTTTGTTTATGTTTGCGGGGAATTCATTAAATAAATTACTAAAATGTTTCTTTGTTTCTGAAGCTCTGCCATAGCTGAGCTATGAAAGAAACACACACAGGAAGGACACTATTAATAGGAAAATATTTTAATGGATAATGTTATGTATTATTTGATTTCCACAGAGTCCTATACTATAAAGGAAGTCTGGAAATAATCTGTGTATGTGACACTGAGGAGAAGAGAAATGAGCTCTTTACATAAGGTCAGAATAATTGCGGCAAATATCTAAACCTTCTTGTATACTCTATAACTATATTTTCTAGAACACAAAGGAAATAGTTTTATTTAGTGAAGATAAAAGAACAGTATACTT
Source organism: Ctenomys sociabilis (assembly GCA_004027165.1). NCBI lineage: Eukaryota > Metazoa > Chordata > Mammalia > Rodentia > Ctenomyidae > Ctenomys > Ctenomys sociabilis. The sequence continues at coordinate 3,860 of PVKA01053357.1, read as the reverse complement.
CATGTAAAACTTACATTGTATTCTCAAGGGTTAGATGCTTCATTTTTCAGTCTATGAAATATAAACTTATAAACATAAACTTCCAATTATTCACAGAATTTTAAATCTTACAGAGGTCTAAGAGATATATTATATACCCCTTGAATTTTACCTAAAAAATGATTAGAAACTTTTAATCTTAACTGTATTTTTCGTCTAGCCAGTGGCCTACACATACAGTATGGTGCTTTCTCTGTTCTGATGCCTGTGTTTTTAATCTAATCTTTCCACCACATTTTAATCCTTTTAAAGTTCAGAAAAGATTTATTAAGACTCAACATCAGAAGTTGCTTTTATGTCCAAGACACGGTGATAGAGTTTGCCTGTTAGCCTAATGGAAAATGGCTTCCAATTCTATTGGTAGTCTAATGAACTATCCATTACTACACTAGACAACTCTTATCATCTTTTAACACAAATGAATCCCTGTTCAATACTTCTGCTAATTATATTATGTCTCACAGCATCACCGGATCGACTGGACCACTACACAGAGTTGAATATTTAATTTGGACAACACAAAAATTATCAGCATTTCTTTGAATGTTTGCTACCGCTTTAAATAAGAAATGCCATTGTTCCATGCACTGTATATTCTATGTTCTCTTTTTTAAGGAAAATTTATTAAATGGCTTAACTAAATTATGCATCATTTTTCTAAAAATCACACTTGAAACTTCCAAACTTTGTTAGACACTAAAAACTTTGGAATGCTATTAATTCCTTGTGTTTATTCTGTAAAGAATTTATTCACATAAAGATAGTGGCAGAAAAGTTATGTTAAACTTGGATTCAGATGACTTTTAGGCATGGACCCTTGACTGTGAGTGTGAGGTGTTCTTATGAGAACAATGCGATCTTCCAAGCCCCTGAAAGAGTTTCTGGCAAAAGACAAACAAAACATCTATTTTTAGAGGAAACTGAGGCCTGATGGTGACATTTGTTGTATATGATTTTAGGTACCTGTGCCTTTGGGTCCCAGAAGAGCAATCTGATGGCATAACTTGGCCATTATTCTTGGGCACATGACCCCCTTGCCTCTTTCTCTGTCTTTTCTGCAATTCTATGAAGTATCTAACATTCTTTGTTATATTCTCTTTCTATGGAAACCAGCTGTAGGGGGATTCTCCTATGTGCAACTAGGACCCCCAACTGTTGTAAAGAGCAACAAATCAATAAGCTGTGACCCTCAGAACTGTCATTGTCTGTCTATATTTTTAGGCAAGCTGAGGCAAGTGGATTCATTGATTTCATAGACAGCAATAGCTTGTTGTCATGGTCTGTGTTGACTGTGAGACTGTGACTTGGATAATGAAAACTAAAGAAGTCCTCAATTGTTAAGTTGTGGACAATCTTAAAAAGCAGACAAAATATGTTTAATAACTGTAGAACACGATATGCTTTAATATGATGCAGTTGTGAATATAGTCTGGAATTACAGAAAAATCCAAAATGCTAGTATTTTTCAAGAGCAAAATCCAGATGAAAAATTTTATGAAGAGAATGATAGAGTTAAACTGAGGTATATGCTGAAAGTGTAGTCGCATAATGCAAAAGCTATAAAATACAATTAGAACTAAAAGGATAAAGGGGAGAATTGTAATGGGCGAGTTGAGACCAGATGATGAAGGTCTTTAGAACATGTTAATTAATTTGAAAATACACTGTGCTGGCTTAATGACAGATCTCCAGAGTTGCATATGAACTCATAGATCTATGAGTATTTAGTTCCTTGCATACTTAAATAGATCTGCAGCTGTGATTAAATAAGGCTCTGTGGAGGTCTTCGAATAAGGGAATGTGTCATGCATACACTAGGTGGATCCAAATAACCATAAGATCATTGGAAGGAAAAAGTAAAGGGAGTAGGAAGTGCTAAGAGATGCAAGAGTGATGGCATGACAGGATCAAGAACAAGCAGGTATGTCCAGCTTCTAGAATAAAATCAGACAAGAGAATGGATTCTCCCTGAAGTACCCAAAAGTGATGCATATGTAGAATTGTTCCAACTTTAATTTTAGTCCTTTTACCTGCAGATTTATAAAATACTACTCTTGTATTGTTGTAAATCACCAAGCTTGAGAAAATATGTTGCAGCACCAATATGAAATTAATGCATACACTCAAGAAAGAAAGGAAAAGAGCAATGTTTATGTTCATAGTCCAAGCAAGAAACATGCTTTAGTTTCTTGTTTTAGAAAATAGCCCTGAATGATGTATGAAGGCTCATTGTGAGAGATGTTTAATTAGGAAAGAAAGGTGAATGTATAATAATTAACTTGAACCATCAATGGGGAAAGACAATCAGTACCATTATGAAAGCCCTGGTAGTAACAGAATTAATTCAAATAATAGATGTAGCAAATTAAAGAGGAACATATATAATATACATAAAATATAATGCACAGTATGCAGATTCATCGAGCTAACTGCTTTGTACACATTACCTTACTTGATTCACATGCCAGCCTTATGAGTGGAAGGTTATTAGCAGCACCCTCACTGTGCATAGACAACTGAAGTAACTCGCCTCCAGACACAAAGCAATTGAACCACTATGTTATTAAAGTACTGCTAATAGAAATTTAGAAATTACTGGTGGAATAATAGCATTACTGGGAAGAGAAAACAAGTCTTGTTTACCTTAGCAAAAGCAGTAAATACCCAAATTCCCTAAGGCATGAGATGTACATAACACCTACTTTAGCAATACACATACTTAAGAATGTATAATTTAAAGAAAAATACCAGATTCCAGAAACAATGCCCCAAAGGACCAGTAGGCAATTCTGAAGGCAGTATTCCATGCTTTTGCCTGAAGTTGTGCAGACAGTGAGTGTCTAGGGAGAGACACACTGAAAGCTTCTTCATGTTCACTTAGCTTACATACAACTTGCTAGTTCAACATAAAATGCTATCCTGTTCTGTGAGACCGTGGGCAATAAACAATACCACATGTATTTGTGTAACCAAAATATTCCCTTTAGAAATCAACGTTATTAGAGCACTATTGAAATCAGAAGAAATCTGTGAGATTCTTGTTAAGGAAACTTAAGGTTCTTTCAAGGTTAGAATTTTTACTATGGTGCAGGAGGTGGATCGCCCAAGGCCTGAAGAAGGTCTGACAATCGCGCTGACTCCACGTTAACGTATTCAAGTTCCCACCGAGCTGTGCAATGTCCTCTCACCTTCATTGCCGCAGTGTTTTTCAGTCAGTTTGCTAAATGCATTTCTGAGCCCGAGACTGCGCCAGAAAAAACATCGGAAATCATGTCTTACCAGGTCTCTGGTGATCATTTTTACCAAAGCTCACAGAAAAATCACTGATTGTATGGATTTTATGTTTAGGAAACCATCTGTGAGGTAAAGATTGAATAAAAATATAGTGCCGATATTATTTTAAAACTTCATTTGATAAGAAGCTGTTTAGAAATCTATTGTACTCTGAGCCTATAGGAAAAAAAAAAGTAGAAAGTTAGATAATATGAAATAGAGTATCTTGAAAGCTATTTGAGCTTTTAATAGGTTGAATATTTAAATTAAAAATTGTTGAAATTTTAAGTTAGTCATTTTGCATATATCTTCAAATGACAGAAATATGGAGTGATACTACTCGTGTAATAATAAAACTCCTGCAATAAATTAATAGAAATATTAACAATAAATCATAAAAGAATGAGTGATAATCATTTTCCCATCTCAGTCTGACTGGGATAGGGGACCCCAGAGACCTGCTAAAACATGATGTGAAAAAATAAAGGTTTGACTTATCACCCTCCTTCCTTCCTTCCTTCCTTCCTTCCTTCCTTCCTTCCTTCCTT
>PVKA01053356.1:0-11279 GCA_004027165.1 Ctenomys sociabilis | reverse complement strand
TAAGCAACTACACTCTTAATTCACTGATAAGAGATATCTGCTAAAATAGTATCTGTAAATATAATATCATGTATGCACCTTGTACAATACCAAAACATTATGAAAACAGTTTGCAATGTATTAATTTATCGAGTCTGTATTGTTAAGGTGTCTTGAAACTGTCTGATTGACATTTGTAGTTCAATAAAATAAAATTAAATAAAAATAAATAAATAAATAAATAAATTACATGTCATTCTGGAAAAAATATATATATACTTTTTTATTTATTTGTTTATTTATTTATTTATATGTATTTGGTATAGGGTCTACAGCATCTGACTACACAGATCAGACTCATACTGATTCTCCTGTGTTCAGCCTCCCAAGCTCCGAGATTACAGGTGCATGCCCAGTCTGAGTCAGCACACCCCAGGCACTGAGCCAGCATGGCACAAGGATCGAAGCCTGGTCCCTGAGTCTGGCTAAGCAGCCACCTTAATCTGCTGAACTGTCTGGCCAGCCCTTATATTTTAAAATGTCCATCAACTGAGGAATGTATAGAAAGATGTGGTATTGTTATCCAATGGAGTATTACTCAGGTATAAAAAAAATAAGTTCATGGCTTGTATAGGTAAATGAATGCAACTTATGAGACAATACTCATAAGTGAAATAAATCAGACCCACATGTGTGAACATCGCATTGTCTCCCTAGTGTAAGAACCTGAAAAAGTAAATAAAATCTTAAAGGTACACTAGATACTGTGAAACTGGGATGAGGGAAAGGAGATAAGAAAGAAAGGAAAGAAAAACTATATATGTATATACACAGGACAGCTTGGATAATTGTACTGCTGATTTCTACTGGTCTATTGAAAGAAACAGTTCATTATTTAATTTTTTTCAATTTTTGGACTAATTTTGTATGCTTGAATCTGGTAATCAGACCAACTAATTTGAAGACAATATGAAATGTGGCAATCAGTGTTGACTTTTTATAATTTTGTTCAGTAAAATTCTGTGCCATTCCATTTTAATTTTTTTTTTATTGTTTGATGGAACTAGGGATTGAACTCAGGCCCTAGTGCTTGCCAGGCAAGCACTTATTCTACTTAGCCATCTCCCTGGCTCCAACTGTCTCCCCAGCTTCTCAGTGCCATTTTTTTTTCCATTTATTTTTATTTTATTAAAATACAAATGTCAATCAGACAGTTTCAAGACACCTTAACCATACAGTGTCGATGAATTAATACATTGCAAACTGTTTTCATAACGTTTTGGTATTGTACAAGGTGCATACATGATATTATATTTACAGGTTTTTTTATAGCTGAATTATATCAAAGATTCAATAATTATTTACCTAGTGGATGACCATAGCACTAAAAGCCGACATAATATCCTGTCCCACCACCAATAGTGCAGATCTTGCCTCTCATAGAATTATGTAGAAGTACAGCGTTATCTATCCCAACTGTACTGTCTATACACACACATCCTGATTTTTTCTTTCTACAACCCTTCCTTTGTCTACACCTGTCAAAAGTGGGCACTCCATTGACATTCAACTGCCTTAGGTTCTTGAACTCGACACCACAATCCAACACAGTCCAGCATTCTGCAACCATAGGGAGTTATTCAAAGAAATTGTCGACCATATCCATTTACAGCTCAGCTGTTGTAAGCACCCAGATCAGCTGGGGGCAGGCTGGTCTAGGATGCTTCAGATGGAATGCCTTGTATCTATTAGTTTTGCCCACATGGCACAGGCAATAAGTGTTCCTACAACCATGCAGAAAGACCTGTTGAGGCTCACATTTAGGGCTCACAACAATATTACTTCCATTACAAAGCAAGTCCCTGGCCCAGCACAAATTTAAAAACTAGATAAAGACTGCGCCTGTATATATGTATGTATGTATGTATGTATGTATGTATGTATGTATAGGATCTTGCTATGCAGTTTAGACTCATAGTGATCTTCCCTGTCTCAGCCTCCACAGTGCTGGGATTATAGGCATGTTCCATCACACCCGGTTTCAGTAGCCAGCTTGGCAAGGAGCCAACATGACATGCGGTACTGGGATTGAACTAGGGTTCTTGATCTTGCTTGCCAGGCAGGTGCTTAGACCATTGAGCTACTTCCATGGCCCACCTTTTGATGGAAGGAGTTTCAATTATTTGTGGCCAGCTGTATAGTCCACCTCACCTCCAACCTCCCTCTATCTCTTAGACCCTTTCCCTTTTGCAAACGATCTATCTCCCTATTTCCTATTATCTGTCTCTTATCTTGTACGTGTTTATTTAGATTTTGGGTTTCTCACATTGAGGACCTCATGTGATATTTAAGCTTATGTGTTTGGTTTCACTTATCATTATGGTTTCAAAGTGCATCCATTTTCCTACAAATGACTTAAGTTTATCCTTCTCTAAGGCAGAGAAGTACTCCACAAATTCCACATTTTCTTTATCCATTCATCTTTTGATGAACATATGGGCTTCTTCCAAGATTTAGCTTGTATGAATTGTGTTGCTATAATCATGGGGATGTGTCTATCACTGTAATATCATGTCTTTAACTCTTTCAGGAGGATCCATAGAAAGGAAATAACTGTATTGAAAGGAATTTCTAGTTTTAGGTTTTTTTTCCATCAATACCGTAGAAGGGTTCCTTTCTCCTCTTTGTCCATAATTTATTATTATTTGATCTCTTAATTTTTTCTGGAGTTAGATAAAACTTCAGTGTAGCTTAATCTGCATTTCGCCTGAGGTCAGAGATTTTGAATTTTTTTTCATACATTTATTGGTCATTTGTACTTTTCTGAGAAGTGTTTATTTATTTCAGCTGCATGTTTTTTGACTAGGCCTTTTATTGGGGGGGTGTGATTTTTTGAATTCTTTATATATTATAAATATTAGTCCTCTGCTCAAGAAATAGCGGGCAAAAGTTTTTTCCTATACTGTATGCAGTTTTTTTCATTCTGCTGATTGTTTCCTCTGTGGTGCAGATTTTTAATTTGATTTGATCCCATTTGTTGGTGCTTGATGTTATATATATCATATTGAGAAAGTCCTTCCCTATGTCCTCAAGACTTTTACCTATTTTATTTCCCAGCAGGTTGTTTTTGTTTTAACATTTAGAACTTTGATCCATTTTTTAGTTTAGTTCATGGTGAGTGATACAGGTCTGCATGTGGATAGCCAGTTTTCCTAGCACCATTTACCAAAGAGGCTATTTTACTTCAGCACATGCTTTTGGCTCATTTGTCAAAAACCAAATACCAGAATGTTTCTGGGATTGAGCTGTATTCTTTATTCTGTTCTCTTGATCCATATGTCCATTTTTGTGATAGTACCATGCTGTTTCTAACCCTGTAATTTTGTAATATAACTTGAAGTCTAGGACTGTAATGTCCCCTGCTATGCTCTTGCTGTCCAGGATTGTTTTTTGCTATTCTGAGTTTCTTCTTGTTTCCTAATGAACTTCAGGAAAATCTAATGTTTTCACTGGTTTTATAAGGAATGCTATTTATATTTTGATTGAGATTGCATATATATATATATATATATATATATATATATATATATATATATATACATATATATGTTTTGGAACTTTGGCCATTAGGACAATATTGTTTTGTTTTGTTTTTGGTCTTTGTTCATGGTGGTTTTCTCTGAGATAGGGTCTCATTATGGAGCTCAGGTTGGCCTTGAAGTCATTATGTACCATAGGACTTGAACTCACATGATCCTTCTGCCTTTCCCTCCCAAGTGCTAGGATTACAGGTGTGCACCACCACACCCAGCCTCATTAGTACAATATTGATAATTAGTAAATTATCAAAATTTTAATTAATTAAAACAGTATTCTTAAAATATGCTATAAACTACCAGTGAAATAAGATGATTTTTCTTAATGTTCCTGTATATCTAGCACCATCAATGAAAACATTATGGACCCATATCCATTATCTATTGTTATATAACAAATCATCCCAAGAGTTAATGGTTTAAGATAATTATTTTTTCAACATAGATGAAGTAAATCAGTTACAGAAGATAACTACCGAATGTTTCCACTTAAACAAGATATTTAAATGAGTCACATTCACAGAAACAGAAAGTAGAGTGGTGGTTGCCAAGTGCTGGCAGGAAAGAGAATGGGGAAGTTTTTGTTTAATGGGCACAGTTTCATTTCTGCAAAATGAAAAATTTCTGGTGATCTACCACACAATGATGTGAACACTACTGAAATGTACACTTAATGCATAAGATAGTAAATTATATATTTATAGTTTTACCACAGTTTATAAAAAATTATTATTATTGTCAATTCTATGGTATGTATGACTGAAACTCAGCTGGACAGTTCTGGTGGTCTTACTTGAGATATTTTATGCAGCATTTGCTTTCTTTTTTCCCTTCAAATTCTGGCATCCACTAGGCTGAATCCTCAGTGTAACTCAAAGTGCATAAGCTGGCATTAGTGACTACAAAGAGAGCTCCAAAAGAGCCTCCTATTGGGAAAAAGTACAACATTCCTAGACTATGTTTACCTTTCATTTTTCAGTTCTCTCATCTCCCAATCTACAAGTAATCCAATGTTAATGGTAAGATTTCATTTAATGTGAAATTTCTAAACATATTTATTCTTATTAGTACAGTAAAGAGATTGGGTATTCTTTTCTTTTTCTTTTTGGAGTGGATATTCTTGTATATTCTAAATCTTGGGGGAAATCTATTCAGATTTCCCCTGTAAGGTAAAATGTTAGCTATAGAAATCATTTGTTTATATATGCCCCATATCATATTTTGAAACTTTTTTTGTATTTCTAGCTTGCTGAAATTGTTTTTTTTTTTCTTCCATGAACGGGTATTAAATTTTGTCAAATGTTTTTTTCTATATAAACTGATATATAATGGTTTTTATTTTTAATATATACAGAGTCACTGATTGTCTTTTGAGTACTGAATCAGTTCTGTATTCCCACCATAAATCCCACATGACCATGGTATCTTAGTTATCCTGCTATCTACAAATAGGGCATTACTAGAAGGCCTAGCTAATGCAACAGGCAAGCAAATAAGTACATTGGGAAGAAATAAAATTCTCCCTATTTATAGATAACATAATGGTTGTCTGGATACAAAATGCAAAGCTGGGGAGATAGCTTGGCCACATAAGCACCTGCCTGGCAAGCTCAAGGTCCTAAATCTGATCCCCAGTACTGTGCGCTGTGCTGGTCCCAGAATCCTGGGCACACCATGCCAGCCATTGAAACTAGGAGTGGTGGTGAACACCTGTAATCCAAGTACTGGGGAGGCTGAGATAAGAGGATCACTAGGAGTCCAAACTGTGTAGTAAGACACTGAATCAAAAAAAATTTCAATGATTCCATGAAATGACTTAAAACTAATAAATGGGTTCAGTAAAGTCACTGAATACAAGGACAATACAGAGACCATTTGTACTTTTTAATGTATTAGTAGTAAATAATTGCAAATAAAAATTGAAACAAGGGCATTTATAATATTTCCAAAAATAAAATACATAGATACAAATCTAACAAAACATATGTAGAATGTGTGCGCTGGATGACTATATTGGAAAGCGGAAGTGTTAGTGGAGATCAAGTGGAAGTGGATTGTACCTCTTGCCAAACCACCTGCTCCCCTCTGGAGAAGTACCCTCTCCCTCGCATAACTTATAGACATAATGCCAATTCTTCTCCCTGGTTTTGTTTATCTATTATTCCTTGCTGTGTACACCCTCAAGATGCATTCAGTTGTGATTATAATTTTATTCCATAATACTTTTGCATAGCAAATTATCCCAAAGCTCATTGGTTTCTTTATTTTTTATGAGTAGAATATATTTATTAGAGGAAAGAAAGCTCTTGTCCAAGAGAGGGACAGGAGGGGGGCCCTGAGCCAGTAGTCTCCGGGAAGCTATCTCTTCCAGCGACTTTTATACAAGGAAACTATGTGGTGAGGCAGGCCTAAGGTGGTGGAGAACATGGGAACCTGCTTAGGTGGGTATGAGGTGGGAAGAAACTATGGACAACCAATGAGATTTCAAGCACCACTACTCAGGTAAAACTGATTAAATCCAGTACCAAGTGGGGAAGTGAGACACTTAGTAAGTAGGCATAATATGGGACAGGCTCTCTTCCTGTCGGGGGTTGGGCTGGTGTCTCATTTGGGCTCTTTCAAGGTGAGTGATACCTATTTAGAATATCAATCCTTATAAACCCAGAGCACAGGCCCAGCGTGTGAGTGAGACCCCCCAGGCCACCGGACCCTGAATAAACCCAGAGTGCAGGCCTGGCATTTGAGTGAGACCACACAGGCCGCCTGATCCTGAAGTGACCCAGAGCACAGGCCCAGCGTGGAATCATTCAGCAGAACTCCCTGCAAAGAAGCTAGAGACAAGACCCACCCAGCTGATTCAGGAGCAGAACATCTTGCCAGTGTTACATAAAGGGTTCACCTGCAAGGCTGCAGCAGGAAGAAGTGCAGCACTGCAACCAGACCCAAGCCACACCTCTCTGGAGGAGTCTGAACTTCCTAGATCCTGACCTAATGCTAAGATGATAACTCTATCTAAGCTCTACACCAAAGGTCAAAACTCAGTGGTGTACAAAATCACAAAGAGAAGGAACAAAAAGCAGTCTCAAGCCCCGAGTCCACCCAGTACAAATGCAGAAGACATTAGCATAGAGGAAATTGGAAATCACACAACTGAAATCTCTGAAATAATAGCAGTGGAAGTAAAGAAACAACTGCAGAAGGGTATAGAAGAAATTAGATCAGAAATAATTTCTGAAGTAAAATATGTAGCGATAACAATGTGAGACTAATAGGCATCAATGAGAAGGAAGGAGTCAATATAAATGATATAAAAAGAATATGGATGAAAGTAATAGCAGAAAATTTCCCAAAAATGGGGCAACAATCTCACATTCAGTAACTGAAGCATATAGAACTCCAAATAACATCAACCCAATTAAAACCACTCCCAGACATATAATAATCAAGATTCCAGCAATTCAGCACAGAAACAATATACTAAAAGCTGCTAAAGAAAAGAAACAGATCACATTTAAATGAAAACCCTTCAGAATAATGGTAGATTTCTCTTCACAAACCATCAAGGCAAGAAGAGCATGGAGCAAAGTACTTCAAGTCTTGGAAGAAAAAAAATTCCAACCAGATTAATATACCCTGCAAAACTCTCTTTCAAGTATAATGGAAAAGTAAAATACTTCCATGACAAAGAACAACTAAAGAATTTCATGATGACAAAGCTGAGCCTACACAGACTACTAAATGATGCTCTGGAGAGGGAGTAAAATGATCAAAGCCCCATGAATGAGAATGGAAAGAACCCACCAAACAGGGCAAACAAAAACAGGAGAATAAGAGGTATACAATAATAGTCTGTCAGTTATTCTTTTGTGTACAGCATCAAAATATTTCCATCAGCACACTCTACAAACAGACTTCTCTTGCACCCTTTGGATCAAGATTCCATATGGGACTACAGGGTGGATTTCAAGGAAATAGCTGTAGCTCAGTCTCACAAGTGACACCTGGCCACCAGTAAGTGTCATGGTCATTGTCTATGTCCACAACACACTAAAAGTTTGTGTGATATCCTATCCCCAAACTGTCAGAAGTGATGGGCATTTGTCATTCCAGCATTTATCTTATGTTTTATTCTTAGTATTTCATTACTATCATGAAAAATTTTTCTTAGTTCAATTGTTTTGAAACATTTAATTTTAAATTAATTGGTATTTAATTTTTTTAATATTGCTTAATCTTAACTTTTTTAAGATTTATACTATACCTTTGAATTACAATTCATCTAAAAGACGTCATATATCTTCTCCTAGTTTTAGAAACTTTGAAAAGTATATTTCTGTTTTCTGTTGACTTTATATTACTTCTTCCTAATCCTTTATACACACATACACACACATATATATGAAAAAAACACGTGTATAACCTGACATAAGATTGGTACTGTTTCATAGAAATCTTCAATGACCTCTTAAATAAGGGTTCATCTAATATATTTTATATAGTCCTGCATAACTATCACTTTGATAGCTCTTTATTGTTCATCCAGGAGCATACTGCGACTTCTCTTACCTTTTGAATTATGCTCTTTGTTATTTCTTATATGCTACATCTGGAGGTATTAAAATATTTCAAGTTTGTATAACTAGAAAATATTTTACCTTTAGTTCTCAAAGGTATGTTTGCTAAAAAATTCAAAGAGGATAGATCTTTTTTCTTTCAGTCCTTTAATTAGTCTAGTTTCTTACACACTTGGTCCTTTTTTTTTTTCTTTCTAATGTGAAATAAAATGCTATTTAATTTTGTTCTTCCATAGCTAATATTTTTTATGTATATGCTTCAACCATTTTTTCTTTATAATGTTTTGAACAATGTCATTTTTGCGTATCTTGGTATGATTTTATTTAAATTTCTTGTGCAAAAGCTTCATTTTTCTTGGAAATGTGATATTATAAGTTGAACTAAATTCAGAAATTTTAAATCTTTAAATATTTATTGCATACTCCTACTTTGAGAATTCTAATTATATGAGTATAAAAAAGGAAAGAAGGGAGCAGTTAATGCTTACAATTTTTGTTTTTACTCTGATTTTTTTCTCTCTTTAATTTTTATAGCATCTTAGTTATTGTTTTTAAAATAAATCTTATATGTTTATATCTGGTAATCTGAAAAACTGATTTGCCCATAGCATCACATAACACAGCAACCATTGTTGGATTCCTATTACTTTGTTTAGTGAAATCTTGTATCATGTATAATGCTGTTTTTTTCTATCACTATTTTGTATTCTTTAAAAATAATAATAAAATGTACAAACAAAACAATAGAATATCAATCCCTGATACCCATTCCTAGGGAAGTATGTAGCTGTGTTTCCTCTTTTGTCTTGATCTTGAGGTCTGGCCCATATGAGAGTGACTTTCTCTTCCCAGTTGCAACGTCACCTTGTCCTCCATATTGTCTCTTTGAGGGCCTGGTGCTGTCTAACTACCTATAATATTTCCGTCTAATTCAGCTGCATACAACATTCCCTCCTCTAAAGAAGTAACCCATACTGCCATGAGGGAACCATGGGCAATGACCCCTCTGTCTTCTTCAGGCTGCAAGGGGTCATAGTTGTTGACTAGTAGCCAGAAATACTCTCCAGAGGTTCTGTCTAAAGGCCCTCAATAGACACCAGACATTTTTATCTTGGGTGGGCGTATAGCTTTGAGTCTAGAGGAGAAAAAGTCAAACAAACATGCATGAGTCAAATAATCACAACAACAGGATAAAATTATGAATATAGTCAAAGGTTTATATCACATAGACAGCAATACCTTCCCATAAAAATGATAAAGATAGGGTCCAGGTGACCTCAACATCTTACATACCATTGATTTCATATCTAATATTTTGAACAGCTATTGAGACATTAGAAGGATCTGGAATGTCATAACATTTAAAGTTTATAATTATAAAAAGACTAGTCAGAACATTTTGTAGATCCGTTAGCAGATATCTCTTAAATGTGGGGTTTACTCCGTTTTATCTTCCATGGTCACCGGGTATTGTCCCAAATAAACTGGCCAACTCTTATTTCTGGAGGCACATGAATAATAGAACCTAGGGAAAACAATGAGTGCTCTCCAGTTTGCAAGTGGGGCCACTGGCTGGGTAACTACTGACACATCTACATGAGCATCTTGTTTAACAGGCTTTCTGCTTATATTGTCAGTTTACAAGGGTTCTCAGGCTGAGAGGGGAAGACCCATGACCACCTCAATCTCAAACTACCTCTGACTCCACCATGAACACTCTTTTTTTCCCTAACAGCTTTGGATATTTTTGCTTGAAATGTCCCTTCTCTCTGTCTGGACCCAGGGAAGCATAACCTTTTCCCTGTTTCCTGACTGGCCTTCGTTCCTGTAAACTGCCAGTATCACCACTCTCATTTTTTGTCTATAATTCCATTTTCTATCCTTTATATGATGAAATACCTCAACTCAGACAAATTCATTCCTGCAAACCCTTCTAACTTCTACAGCTTGTATCAGATACCTGGGACTCAGTGAGCAAGATATAATATTCTGGTTTTAAAGCCTCCTGAAGGCAGCCTTCCTCAAGGAACGTGAAAGCAACTTCCCCTGTAGTGGATTTCCTAACCTATGATTAGACTGATTGGGTAAGCATCTTTGAAGGCAATCAGCCGTGCCCAAGGAATGTGAAGACAGCTTTCCTTGTAATGAGGCAGGAAACCCCAAGAAGGCTCAGCTTACCTGGGCTGCATGAGGTAGTTAGTTAAGGCCTTACTATGTCACTATAGACAAAATCTGGTTGATTCCAGTAAAAGGAATCTAAAAGTAATCAAGCATAGTTGCTATACATTTTACCTGTATGATTACCTGGGTTTTGGTATCTTCTAAGAACTACATTTTAGAGCATGTATGATCAAAGCATGAGCATTCAAGCTAGCAGATAAGTTAGAAACCTTTTTAAAGAAATAGGAGTCGTAACCCACTGGCTTTATACCCTTTTATAATGTTTGATAGTCTTCTATAAGTCCCTCTAGTTTTAGTTCTGAGAGGTTACACTTGTATTAACTATGAGCATTAAATACCTGAGTTACATTAGAAATCAACCAGATGAACTTATACATTTCTCATGAAATATATAGCATTCAGTCAGATTAAACCAATATTCCATTCAATGTTTTGGATATGGCCTCCATTGTAAGCAAGGGGCACTGCTGAGAGGTTTTTGCTTTTAACATTGAGGCTGAGTTTTATGTCACAAATACAAGATCTGGCCCTATCTATAGGCCCAAAGCTATTGGACACTGTGTAGTCAGTTTCTTTAGAACCTTTTTATGTTGACAGAATTTTATCTGTCCTTGGGGATCTGTTTTAACTAGGGAAATACCTTTTCAAGTCTTATGCATGAACAATATATATTACACTTGTAAAAAAAATCAGTCTCAGCATCATTTTGATTAGTAAGCAACCTGAATATATATTGCAGTATCTCAGTTTACAACTAATGCATAATGTCTTCTAAAGTCTGTTTTTTTTTCTTCGTTTTTGTTTTTCTTTTTTTTTTTTTTTTTTTTTTTTTTTTTTTTTTTTTTTTTTTTTTTTTTTTTTTTTTTTTTTTTTTTTTTTTTTTTTTTTTTTTTTTTTTTTTTTTTTTTTTTTTTTTTTTTTTTTTTTTTTTTTTTTTTTTTTTTTTTTT
>PVKA01053355.1:0-11272 GCA_004027165.1 Ctenomys sociabilis | reverse complement strand
CTTCAATAGCACGTGAACGTCTACATCAATAGATAAAACGTTGTCCATTGACTCTGAGGTAATGTGTTTGCCTGAACCAGAATTAGGGGAACTCTTCAAAATCACATACCCTAGAGACATAGCTGAAAGGGGAGGGCAGACCTTCACTCAGCAAGGTAATGATTTTCATGATTAAATGCTTGTACCTAAAACCTATTTTATGTTTTCATTGAACAACATTTATTGTGCTACACATTATAATATAGATGTTGAAAAATAATGTTGACTCCAGGGAGGCATAGTACTGTGTGAGATGGAAAAGACCTTTGAAATGTTTGTGCCTTGGCCGCTGTTGCAGATTTTAGTTAAGTGCAGAGAAAAACCTTTCGATTTTTCTCCAATTGTAGTTATGTGACTTCTTGATTATTCCCATTCTTTTGAGTGCATAATGAAATCTTAGCATTGGTTAATTTGCCCTCCTCTACTTATCAGACATATTTCACATCCATTTGTGTGTTTCTGATCATTTGTACTAATTCCAAGAGTGGCTATTCATTTCAATTGCGTATGTCTTGATTGGTCTTTTTTTTGGGGGGGGGGTAATTCTCTATTTTTAGTTCTTTTTTTTTTTTTTTTTTTTCAAAACCAGATATTGAACTCAGGCCCTTGCACTTGCCAGGGAAGCAATGATTCCACTGAGCTATATCCCTCGTTCTCTTCTTAGTTCTTCATGTGTTGATGTATTAGTCTTATCTCTGAGGAAAAAATGGGAAAAATACTACCTTCCATACGTTTCCACTATACTCTACTGCTTGTTTCTCTTTTTATGAAAAGTATTCAACTTGACTGAATTATAGCTTTTATTCTTGCCATTATTTCCTGTGCAGTTGGAGTTCTGTGCTGAAAGCTCTTCCTGATACATATGTCTTCAAGAATTTTACCTGTATAATTTTCCTGTAGATTCAGTGCTTCTGATTTAAAATTGAGTTATATGATCCATTCCATTAAGTTACATACTTGGTGAGATAACTGAGTCTACATGAAATTGTCTGCCTGTGAATAGCTTACTATCTTAAAACTGTTTACTACCTGTTTATTAATTCATGATGCATTCATCTAGTATATGTTTGGGACACTTTGTGTATGAAAAACAGAAGACTATGTCTAGGCATGTTTCTGCATATTTCATTTTTTTTGATTGATTCACATGGCTGCGTCTTTTTTAAATAGTTTTGTTGAGAATTGGGTAGCATTGGGATAGTCTCGAATCATATTGTGGTGCAGTTACAGTGATTCATACATTGCAAATTGTTTTCTTTCTGGTGGCCATTCATAGGACAAGATGCAGACATGATGTCTTGTTTAAACACTATTTGTTTATAACTTACAGAATTGGGAGAACGTAGATGTATATGTATGCTATTTTGAATATATATATATATTTTTTTCACTACAAAATGATCCTTCATTTATATCCACATTATTTGTCTACTGCTGCTTATTTGTGTAGAAAGTTTAAACATCTTTTCATCATAATGATGTTCTGAGAATGGGAAATTTCTAATTACTTCAACAGATAAAAAGAGGGATACATCATTTGTTCAGAATGGAACAATTACATGAGGGCAGGAATGTGATTAGAACCGAAGCATTCTGAGTACAAGGTCAATCCTTTTTCCACTTCCATCAGTCATTGACACACTAGTGTATGACACCCCTTTCCAATGTCTCCTGTAATTCAGATAGCTAATATCTCCTATCACACATCCTCATCGTCAAGCATAGTTCATTTGTTTTAGGTGCATGTGGATAAGTGAACTAAGCAACATCAGTGCAAAGCCATCATTCCAACGAAAATTACCATTTAGAGTTTGGGGCTCTATGGTGCCTGCTAATTTTATCGGGTGAAAACTTTCTTTGAACGTGTTCAATGATTTCTCCTAGGTTTGCTTTACAATCTGGTGAATATTCTATTGTTATTATAGCATATCATGCCTGTAGCAAGTTTGGAGCTGATTATTTGGATGCCTTCCACTTCTTTCTTTGGCTGGGCATTGTATCTGTGGTCAGGCACCTAACACATTCAATATCAATTTTTGGATTGTGTTCTCTAATTCTGTGAAGAACATTGCTGGAGTTTTGATTCAAACTGTATCAGGTACAAAGTGTAGTTATTTTTATCTGTATTTGTGCGGCTATTCAGAAACATGTGAAGTTTGAATTACATAGGCTATTTGTCCTCACAAAATGTAAAAAAAAAAAAAAAAAGAAAGCAGAACAAAAGCAAAACTCCAAATGTACCAAATGCTGGTTCTTAACATCAATGTGCAGTGTGCGACCCCTACTGGTCCTCATTGCCACTACAGGGAGGTTTGTGTCCAGGGCCACACTGGCATGATATCACTGTGTTTCTTGCACAGTAATATGCGGCTGTGTCCTCCGTGGTGACAGAGTTCATCTGCAGAAAGAACTAGTTCTTGTATGTTTCTCTGGAGATGGAGATGTGGCTCTTGAGAGACGGGCTGTAGTTAGTCCTACCACTGTAGCTTAAGTACCCCATCCACTCCAGGGTCTTTCCTCGGGGCTGACAGATCCAATGCCAGTAGTAACCACTTGTGATGGAGTAATGAGAGACAGTGCAGGTGAGGGACAGGGACCGTGAGGGCTGGAACAGGCCAGGTCCAGACTCCTGTAGCTGTACCTGGGACAGGACACCTGGATAGAAGGAAAAAATTTTCATCAGCCATCTGTTTTCATAATTTTTCCATGGAGCCATGTCTCACAGTAAGGATACTCACCATCAGACAGTGTAAGCAGGCACAGCACAAGACCCACCAGTGTCATGTTCTAGCCCACACCTTTGCCGTCTCCAAAGACCTTAGCCGTGTCACAGCCAGGGACTGTGAACTGCAACAGTCCAAGAGCAAGATTTGAATCTAGATTTGGAAGGCAATTTTGCATATGGGTGGTCCCTTTGTTTATAAAGCTATCAAGATTTTTCTTTTCCTCATTATTCTAAAGGAATCTCTTTTCCTGAATCAAATGCTGCTTAAGGCTATGACAAGTGGGAGGCTGGGCTTCCTCCTCTTCCTTCTCCCTTCTTGGGCCCCAGCCCAAGCTCTCCCTCCACATGGGTCCTGCTGAGGCTGCTTCAGGTTAACACGAGCGCAGCTTCTTCTCTTCTCCCTGATCTCTGTGCTCTGGATCTCTCTTGCTGCTGGACCTCGCTTCAACATCATTGTTGTTGTCAGCAGAGGGCCTCCTTCCTCCTCTCCTAGGACATCTCACCTAACCAGCTCCAGAGGGAGCTAGCGATAGGGATGTGTTCTGTCCTCACCTCCCATGGTTGATACAACCATCTGTGATGAGTGTCCCATCCCACATGAGCTTGTGTACCCACTGGGTGGTCATATTGTTTCTAACTTCAACTTCTCCTCATGTTTTCCAAAGGCTATTTCTAAATTCCAAATGTTTACCCAATTATAGTCATCCTGTGTGAAGAAAGTTGTGGTTTTTGAAGACCATGCTTGGGAGAATGATGTCCTTCAAATTAAAATTTCACTTCCAATTTCCAATTGTATTTTAGCCATAAGTGTCCAGAGTTTGATCCCTATTGATGCATTGCAGATTCCATGAAATATTTTTCAGTACAATTCATCAAGGACTCTCCTGTTTTATTTTCTTTTTCTCATTTTTATTTGTTTGGTACAGATTCTGGAGGGTCTCACTATGTAGATCGCACTCACAGCGATTGTCCTGTTTTCAGTCTCCCACGTGCTGGGATTACAGACATGTGCTACCATACGGAGTCGCAATTACCTTAATGTGCCTGGGAGGTGGGCTGCATGGCATACCGGGGACAGAACCTTGTGCTGCACTCTGCCTAAGCAGGTGCTTTAGTCTGCTAAGCTATCTGGCCAGCCCTCCTGATTTCTTGCTACTGAGTTCCTCAGCAAAAGGTTTACATCTTTAGTAAAGACACATGGACTATTCCACGTTTGGCAATTAGATCTCCTTAAGTTATTGCTGTGTGACGTGACACCCTTATCAATTTGTAGTTGAATCATGAAACCAGATCCAGCCGGAGAGATGGCTCAATAGAAGGAGCACTTCCCTGGAAAGCCCATGGTCCGGTGTTCAATCCCTGGTTCTGCCAAAAAATAAATAAATAAATAAAGCAGATCGGCGAATTTGTGAGAAATTCAACATGGAGAGGAGCGCCATTCTCCGCCCCTCCTTAGTTTGAGACTCTGAGCAGGGGGATTGCACACTCCAGTGGACAGTGTAGAGGGCTGTGAATGTTGGGTGCACAAAGAAACCTGCTGTGACCTTCTCAGCAGGGATGGGTGAGTGTCCAATGTCATTGCCACAGCCATTAGTGCTGTTCGTCTACTTAGGAAAGAGAAAAGGCCCAGAGGAACCCTTTCTTGTGATCTAGAGGACGCCTCATCTGCTGTGCTGTAGTGTCGCATATATGATTAGGACAAGTCCCTGTCTTTCAGCAGAACAGTGTCTTTGCAATTCATCAACTAATTTGTATCTGCCTTCTCTGATTTTTGTTTCCAGTATCATTTGCTGGATTTAGACTTGATTCTAGCATGTTGCTATCTCTTCCCCATAAGTAACTTTTATTTTAAAATTTATTTTTATTGTTACGTATTTATAGGACATAATGGTTGCTTTCATCATGGATAGTCATCAACAGTACACAACACAATGCATTATTTCATATCTTTTCTTCTCCTCCCTCCCTCAATCTAATGTGAATCAAATGCCCTTAATTCAGGTAATAGGGGTGTCCACAAGAGTAAGGAGAAATAGATTAAAAGGATGCATATAAACCCTCTAGGTAAAATCTGGACAAGTTGAACGAGCTGTACTAAGTCTAAGATTGAGAGCAGGTGAACCCTGGAATCCAGAAGTAGGACAGTCTGTTACTTCCTGATTCTCACTTGTGCTGTTCTTTTTTTATTTTTATGTTTTTATCTTTTTGAGACAGGGTCTCACTATGCAGTTCAGGCTGGCTTTAACCTCACTTTCTAGCTCAGGCTGGTCTTGAACTCACAACAATCCTCCTGCTTCAGCCTCCCGAGTGCTAGGATTACAGGCCTGCACCACCGCACCCGGCTAGGTGCTGTGCTTTTCAATGTATTTAGTTACAGGTTCTCACTACACAGATTGAACTCATAGCGATCATTATGCTTTCAGCCTCCCAAAATCTGGAATGATAGGAATTCGACACTATGCCCGGTCTCAGTCTCTGTCTCAGTGTGCCCGGTGGTGGATCGCATAGAATGTGGAGCCAGGGATTTCACCCAGTCACTATGCTTTGCTTAAGCCGGTGCTTTAGTAGTCTGAGCTATCTGGTGGCCCCTGATCTTTCATAATAGCGCCTTTTATCACCCTGCTCTGCGGTCACCTTTAGGGTTCCTCCTGCATCCAGAATTCTGCTCTTTGTTCTGAATTACAATGACATTAATGGATTATGAGGAAGACGTGTATGTGTTCTACAGACATATTCTACAGATGTATTATGCACAATGCCAATTGTGCACAAACTGATGTGGTAGGGAGATTGTTACTGTCTCTGCTAAATACTTGGAAGACCTATGAGAATTGGTTCACTAAAGTTAGGAAAGTGTGTACTTTATGGTATGTTCGAATGCTGGTGGGAAGTACTGAGAAGTCATGAACATGAAAAAGAAGAGAAACTCTGAGTAAAATTCCTGGCGGGCACCATTAATGGGCAAGCTGCAAACTCCACAGTATGATAGTGGATAATTTCATGCTTACGTGGTGGAAATGCTTGTGATGATTGGTTTTGTCTTTCATGAAAAGTTTAGGTGGAGGGTAAGGAGTTTACGAGGATGATGGAGGGTGAACTTCGTGATGCGCATCTGAGAAAGAGTGAGGCACTTCCCAGAAACTGTGTGAGGAGTGCAAAGCACAGCAAAGCAGAAAAGTGACAGCACTGCTTGTCAACACTGGGGCCAAGGGCTCTGCTGAAGCGAATACCCAGGTGCTCCACCTTTCTAGTGTTTCCATTCATCACATTCTTTGAGGCACAGTTTGAAACATGAAGCACAGTAAACTCCATCATCACTAGGATTTTTAGTGAAAATGTGGGTAAGGTATAGGAAGTATTAAATATAGAATATCAGACATTTGTAATGAAAACATGTTAATTTGCAATGTAGGATAAAAATGTGTGAATCCCAAGAAATCCAGACCCTTCAATTTATGTGTTGCTACAGAGCTGTTTGTAGATGTTGTGAGCGAAGATTAAGGAAGAAGGAAGAAGGAAAAAAGAGGGAAGAGGGAAGGAAGAGGAGGAGGATGGAGAGGGCCAGGGGAAGGGGAAGAGGAAGAATATGAGGAGGAAGAGGAGGAGGAGGAGGAGGAGGAGGAGATTTTCTAATGGCAGATAAAACCTCGGGGAGGCAACCAAGTAGGCGCTGGCGGGTGGTGCCGACACAGGTGGACAGGCCTGCTCTGTCCTCTCTTCTCTCACCTCTCCTGGCTGTGGCAGCACAAGCAAAGTCTAAGGCTTTGGCTCATTTTGTCCTAAAATTGCTCCTTTCCTTTTTCCGTTTTCTTTTTTTTTCAACACCTGTTCATTTCATGGAGGCTGTGAATCTCTTTTAATTTCTTTCTGCCATAATTATTTTGACTTTGTTATGTGTCCTTGAATGATGGATGGTTGTTCCTCAAAGTAGGATAATTTTCTCTAAAAGACCTCCCTTGGCTGTCTTCTTTCACAAGGATGGTCTATTTGAATTTCTCAGTGGTAAGTTTTCCTTTTGCCCTGGAACAACCTCGTGTGACAAAGTTTTTTACCTTGTCCTTGAAATCCTGAGGTGTCTGGAGGGAACATGTGGGGTGTGTGGCCCACAAGAACATGATGTGACCACCCCAGTCCTCCCAAGGCCCCTAGTCATCCAACATCTTCACATCTGTGCTCTCTCCACTGTGGACCTGAGGCTTCCTCTGCCAGGAAGCAGGGCTCAATGGGGTGTCTGGATTTTCACATCTACCAGTTTCTTGTGGTCACTCAGTCTGCAATTTTATTTCTTTGGTGATCCTATGAAAGGCTTATGATGTTCAATTTTTGCATGTTTATGTAGTTTTGAGTAGGTCAGTGATGATTTTCAATGGTTTTTGTGTTGGGCAAATCTGTGAATCACCTTCAGGGACCCATGTGAACTGTTAATGAGTCATGGTTCTAAGGTCACTATTTCAAAGTGACATGTGCACAACCATGACTAGCACAGAACAGGGGAGAAGGGGGAGAGGGAGATAGCTCAGTAGAATAAGCGCATGCCTGGCAAGTGGAAGGTGCTGAATTCAATGCCCAGGCTCACAGAGAGGGAAACAGAAAAATACCTATAAAATATTTCAGAGCTTTGAAGTGTATTCAAGTAGCTGTAGTTATGAAGCATCAGTGGGAGGATCAGGCCCTTCATGTTGCGTGAGGTCATAATCTTAAAGATGTCCACAACCTGCATGGGAATAAGCAGATGTAACTGAGACATGGCACTGGCAACATGAACTTTCAGCCCTTAAATACAGGGGACAGCAGTGATGATGCTGGTGCAGGTGAGGTGCAGAGCAGGGGCAAGAGATTCAGGTGCATTTCTGTGAGGGATGAGTATGTGTGAGGCCCTTGAAGCGTCTGAGCAATGGAGCCTGCGTGTGAGAGTGTCAGCTGAGCTCTGCCTTCAGAAACGAGTTTCTGTGTGCTGGTCAATAAGTTCCTCAGCACATAAAAGTGTAGTGATACTAATTACATAATTAAGGATAATTAAGTATAGGCACATGTGTTGATTAGGAAAATTTGCACATTAATTTGTGACTTGAATACAGAATTAAATGAGATGACATACTTCAAGGCCAAATAGGATTGTGTTTCTAAAAAAAAAATCACATGAACATTAGGAAAATGGCACTGTTGACTTTATGAGTTTATCGACAGAATGAAATGACAGATGGGAAGGCAAGAGATGCTGGAGAGAGAGAGGAAGATAGACAGACAGACGACAGACAGAGACAAAGAAATGGGTAATAAGATGAGAGTCGCTTTGCCTTATTACATAGATTTCACAATTACTAAACTGTGAAAGAAAAGTGCAGGCCTAATTCGTGCTCAGCCCCCTTTGATAGAAACAGTAAAGCGAGGCCCCTAGAAGGTGCACTGAGCACCAGCCGGCCACCCTTATCCTGTGTCCTGAGCGCTGGCTCTGCCTAACACTGGGGCTGAGTCTGGAGACCAGGTCTCCTGAGGTCGTCCAGGAAAGGCCAGAACTGTGTGTGTTCTCAAGACCCATGGAGTGCTCGCTTCGGCAGCACATACACTCAAATTGGAACAATACAGAGAAGATTAGCATGGCCCCTGCACAAGGATGACATGCAAATTTGTGAAGCGTTCCATATTTTTACTTGCATGCTATTTCTTTTTCCTAATGCTAAAAATAAAACTGTCTGTAGTATTTATAAAAAAAAAAAAAAAAGACCCATGGATAGGGCTGTGAAGGATTTCATTTCTTTATGTGAAGCATTTTTTCTGTGTTACATCATTCCTCGTCACTGACAATAAATTAGTAGCAGATCCATTTTATGTGATGAGGATACGACATGAAGAAAATTAATTTCACAAAATGCACAAGTTGTTCACCCATCAAGTGAAATTCATACACAGGAAATGAAAACGAAGTCACAACTTGAAAACGTTCAAGCGATCAAGTGTAGCAGAGAAACTTTACTGGAACTTGGGGTCTTCACAGCATCTCATGCATTGCGGGCTCTGCTCTGGTCCTGTGAGGTTAGTACAGAAGGAAACCCCAAAGGCCAACAGGAAGCCCTCACTCCACTGGTTCCTCTGCTGCATCTGCTCCTGGGCCAGGCCTAATTCTCCATGGACACTTGCACTCTCTGCTGGCCGCTATTGCCCCTGCAGGCAGGTTTGTTTATGGCTCCACTCCACTGTGACTCTCATGCAGCAATTCACAGCCATGACCCTGGTCTCAGGCTGCTCATTTGCAGACACAGCATGAACTTGCCATTGTCTCTGGAGATGATAGCTTGAACCATCGTGACCCATAACAATATATGTGTTCCTAGTTTTCTCCCTCCAGTGTTGCCTGTGCTTCACCCATTCAGCACCCTGTGTCAATCAGGGTCACACAGTCCTGAAGGTTGTTGGTTATCTTTGCAGTGTTTTTCTTTCATCTTTTTGAGACAGGATCTCACTATGCAGTTCAGGCTGGCCTTAAGCTTATTTTGTAGCTCAGGCTGGTCTCGAACTCACAAAAATCCTCCTGCCTTAGCCTCCCGAGTGCTGGGATTACAGGCCTGCGCCACCATGCCCAGCTCTTTGTGGTGTTTTTGATGCAGCTCAGGAGAAGCGGGTTTGCACACATCTATGAAACACAAGTGCTGCCACAATTTGTTTGTCTCAATGTATTGAACTTTTGCAAGGAAATATATGATGTCTATATATAAGTGTACATCTGTCTTTCATCTGTTTGCCTGTTGATCTACCTATGTGTCTATTATTAATTTATGTAGCTTCTTACCTTTATCATCTTCTTATTTATCAAATACCCCTTCCATAATACTAGAATTATCTGACTTCATATGTGTGCATTCAAACACGTTGTTTCTTCTCGAGTGGCTTCTGCTCAGATTAAGGTGGAATTTACATAATTTAGAATGATATCCCTACTGCATGTGATGATTCCCTCTGCTAATTCTCCTTCAGTGTATATTCCAGGACTGCAAGGAAGTTGGAGGTGTTCCTCTAGAACTGTGACATCCTCCTGGGCACTAGGCATGCATTTCATGTAGATGGCAGCTAATTCTTTTCCTGCTCACCTCCCAACAGTAGCTGCTTCGGCCTCTCATCTGTGGGCATCAGCGTACAGATGCCTTAAAACATCCCACATTGGTACAGACAGGGACACTCATGTGACTTAGAGCACAGGCTGGGCTGGTGCCTGGTGTTCAGCCAAAAAGACTATTGCCCCTGCTCATCAGTTTTCTTGTCCACATGTTATACTATGTGAAGTCTAATCATGAAAACTTTTTCTCAGTTCAATTGTTTTGAAACATTTCATTTTGAATTAATTAGTATTAACTTTTCTGAATATTTCCCAATGTTAATTTTTAAGATTTATACTATATCTTTGAATTACAATTTATCTAAATGACATCATATGATATTTTCTCCTAATATTAGAAACTTTACACTGCATATTTCGGTTATCTGTTGACTTTATGTTACTTCTTCCCTGTCTTTTATACATACATCCACACACACATATATGAAAAAAAACATACATTTATAACCTGCCATAAGATTTATACTGTTTCATAGACATCTTCAATGACCTTTTAAATAAGGGTTCAATGAATCTATTTCATTTTATTTTTATTTTTATTTATTTATTTTTTAAGAACTGTACTATTTATTTCATAAGCAGGGTTCAAAGTTTTGATCTTCACAAAGAAAAATAAATAAATACCTTCCAAGGGCTTTAGGGATCTTGCTCCAAACAAGCAATGAAATTATATGAAATCAGAGCTGTTTGCAAAGATACGCAAACTGGTATTCCGTGTAGGACAAACAAATGAAGACAGAAGATACCTATGAGGCCCTGGGAATTTCATACACCATTGCTAGGTTTTCTAGAGAAGTGAGAAATAATTCTGTTTTATTTTGGTCTGTGGTCTCTTCTCATTGTTTCTGCATGAAATTGGTGTTGAGACTGAGCCTGCAGCTGGTATACAAATGGTTATCAGGGGAATCTGGCATAGAGAGTGCACAGCAGAGAATGCATATATTATTGATCCTCATGTTGGAAGAGCCCTTATGTTTGCCTTTTCAGGCCCACTGTCACCACCCTCAGCAGCTCCAACTGACTCCATGGGGCTTTTTGTCAATGCTGTCTTAATCTAATTTATACAGTCCTGTATAATGATCACTTTGAGAGCTGTTTGTTGTTCATGCAGGAGCATACTGCAACTACTCATGTCTTTTGAATTATGCTCTTGTTATTTCCTGTATGCTATGTCTGGAGGTATTAAAACATTTCAACTTTCTGTACATTATTCTGTAGTTCCTTTGTCTGTGTCATCCATGTGGATGAGTCACGGCCAATGCTTGACCAGATTGCTCTCTGTGAGAGCCTGAGAGAAAGTTTTCTCTTCATGTGACTCTCCCCAGGCACACTATAGAACTTCAATCTCTTTCCTCTGTGGCTCCACAATCTCCTTGCTCAGAAAATTTGGAGCTCAC
>PVKA01053354.1:0-11281 GCA_004027165.1 Ctenomys sociabilis | reverse complement strand
AAGTAGGCATACTTATGAATACAAAAAAGTAGACACTAGTTTTTTTTAACTAAAAGTGCAGTTTTCTTGAGTGGCCCTGACTGGAAGAGTAAAGAGAACAGGAGATATTCTCATGAAAATTTATCCTCCTGAAGGTAACAACTTTATAAAGAGAATTATATTATATTATATAAAGAGAATATTAAGTTAATTTAAGAAAATAAAAAGTAAAATGAAAGTCAGCTGCTAGCATGGGGTGGAAGCTACTTTAGATGGGGTGGCAGGAAACTCTTGCAGATGCAGTGGCATTTGAGTCTAAACTTGGTGACAAGTGGCGAGTGTGACTGTCTTAAGGTTGGAATGAGATCAGCGTTTTCCAAGCGAAGCCATGAGCATGAGGGAGAATCACTGGGAGATGGAAAGTAGGTAGAGAGAAAAGATGGAAAACAGTAGGGTTCATAGCGATGAATACGCATAGAGATGATAGTGTGAGGGCTGGAGTTTACACTGCAGGAGAATAGCTAAAGTGACTTAGCAGGATTTAGCAGAGAGACAGAAATCAAAGAAAGAAGCTAGGGGTTTGTATAACAAATAAAGGCAGCTTAAAGCAGGAGGAACTAACTACTATACTAGAGGAGGAATGTATTACAGATGTGTTATGTTGCAGTTACAAAAACAATAATAAAACAATTAGTGCTAAGATTTTGGTTTCAACAACCTGAAAGGATTTTTCTTATAGTGAAATATTTCTGTTAAGAACATATCAAATATGTGTGTACTTTTACTATGAGTTAATATTTTCATACCTTTGTGCTAGAAAAGTTATTTCATTAGTTATGCAGACGAAGCTATATTTAAATTTAATTCATTTCAGCTTTTGCTACAAGATACACCTACTCCAGAGATTGGTAGAGCTGCTGCATGGTGTGGAGTGAATCTGGTCACCTCTGTTGCAGTGGCTTTGACTCTCAGAAATAGCTAAAAAGCAGTTTGTGCTAATCACGGGAGCCCTAGGTGGAATACGAACTACTTCTTTTAAAGGTCATAGAATTAAGAATATCTGTGTATGTGCATTTATTTACATATTAATTGCCAGCATAGGTAAATGTTCATGTCAAACATGAGAAGGCAGATATTGTCATTTGAAAAGACTAGATATCAACAAGTTATTTTAGTGTTCCAAAAAATAAATAAAAGTAAATGCAAGAAAAAAAATTATTGAAATGTGAGTAAGATAGTTTCTTACAATCTTGTCAAACATAATATATTCAAAGACAAAAGCATTATTTTTCAGCTGCCATTAAGATGAAAGTTTTAGACAGAAGCAGTTAATCCTAATATATGTAAGCAGTTTGAAAACTCCTACTAAGAGGCAAATATTTTATATTGGACTTAGAGAAGAAACAAATTCATGTTGTTCAAATGGCATATAATATGTATATAATATATTAAAATATTATATATATATATATATAAAGACACAAAAGGGTGAAAATATTTAAAATGAATACAAACTGTCATACAGTGAATCTCAAAATTAAGGTTGTAGTGGGTATACACATGTCAAATGAAGTACATTTTGACAAAAGAACTGTAACAGTATCAAACTTTATCCAGAGGCCAATACAATTCTGCAGTTTCATTCATCCAGTATCATAAATTGAAGGTACTTGAAAAAAAGCTACTGGAATGAAGAAGGAAAATGGGCAATCCCACAGTTACAGTAGATGAATTCAACTTCCTCTAAATAATTTATAGAACAAAAGTACACTGAAGAAAACATAGAAAAGTGTAATACAATTGTCATGTATTTCTAGTACTGGATAAAAGATTCCATCTGAAAATGGGAGTACATGAGAGACATTCTCAGTTGCTTACAGAACTCTTATTAAGATTGATTTTACTTTGAATAGTAACATCTGTTCAATATAACTCACATCATGTGAAACATATATTTTTGTGTGTGTTACCAGGGATTGAACTCAGAAACACATTCTTGAAAGAGGAATAAATTTAGAAGTGAATGGTAAAAACTAACAGTAGAAAATTCCTAAATGTATGGAAATTTAATAATATATTTCTAACATAATGCGTGGGTGAAAGAAATAAGAAGTATGAGTTTATGAATGAAAAATTAATTTTCTAAAAATATGATATAATGCTTAGGTAGGAAATATGAAAGATATAAAACAAAATTATAAAACTGCAGAAATAGAATCAAAAATTCCCTAAACAAACTCAGAAATTAGGGCCGACTAGATAGCTCAGTGGTGTAAAGTGCCTGCTCAGGCAAATTTAGGCAAATGTGCAGGGATTCCAGTTTAATCCCCCATACTACGGAGGTGGGCTGGGTGGGCCACAAAAAAAAAAAGCCTTTCAGATTTGTTGGGGAGGGTCTAGGGAGATAGCTCAGTAGAATAAGCATCTGCCTGGCAAGCGCAAGGTCCTGAGTTAAATTCCTGGTACCCTCCCCAAAAAAGTTAATTAACAAAAAAGAAAGTCTTTCAAATTTGTTGGGGCCAGTGAGATAGCTCAGTGGAATAAGTGTTTGCCTGGCACACACAAGGTCCTAAATTCAAGCCATGGTACTGCAAAAGAACAAAAACAAAAACACCCTCAAAAATTAAATATTTTTTTAAAAATGTATTGGCTCAAAAAACTTAGAAAATATTTTTATGGGAGCAACAATGAAACTGCAACATAATCAAACTTGTGAAATGAAATCAAATGATCATTATAGGGAATATTATAAATTAAAATTATACAGTAATAATGAAAGTTTTCTCAGTGAGATCCACTTAAATGGTAAGAAATAAGAAAATATCCAGCAACTGAAATTATATTCCATAAGGTGCTGAATCCTTTGTAAAAAAATCTTTCTTGACAGAACTAAATGGAAAAAAAATGGAAATCCAAAATCATCAGGCATAAGGAGAATCCAGCTGAAGTTCAACAAAAATTTGACATTTTTCATTGATTTAACACCATAGGATCCCAAAAAGAAAGAGCTTGAAGAGCTTACACAAGGGTCCAGCCTTTCCAGGAGGCTTTTGTCTCTGTACATAGCTATGGGCTTAACAATGAGAGCAAAGCAGGATATCAGAGACATTTCACTCTGGGACCCATAGGCTATCGATCAAGTAAAGACAAGGTCCCCTGAGGGCCTGTATTGCAGGATTGCTGAAAGATATCGCTAGAGCACACCAAGACTTCCATATTTCAAATTCCTGTCAAAGAACTGCAGGTAAGGAGGGTTAAGACAAAGAAACATAATCTCTAAAACTAAACTGAGTATTTACTGTTTGTTTTCCAGATATGCTCTCAAGTCTAAAGTTGGAAATGAAAGCTGAGAAATGGTTTGGGGACACTGCATTGCTTGAGTGGAATATAGCCATCCAACTGTGACTGAAACAGAAGGAAAGGTGGGGGGAATGGTCTCGGAGGAGCTTTAGCATCTGCTGAAGTGGTCCTATGATGATCGGATCAAGAGAGTAGAATGAAGTGAGGTTTCCTGAGGATGCCAGCAAGAACTGTTAATTTGTTTAAATTAATAAATGAAACAAACATTTGATTGTAACAAAATATTGAAAATCAGTGCTGAAATGAATTTAACTAAAGTTTAAACTAAACTGTACTACTAATAGCATGGTAAATTGATGACTGAAAATCCCACTCTTGAAGGAAAACATTAAAAAGAAACTCTAAAAGTGTACTGTAAGTGATCTATGCTTAAATAGCAAAACAAACAATACAAGCAGATCCAAAAGAGGCTTGGTTAAGGCAATAATCAGAGAGGAATTTTAATTTTGAAAATGATGCCAAAGGCTCTAATAGCAAAGCAAGACAGGGAATATATAAGCAGATCTGTGGAAAATATGAAGAGGTGAATACAAATCATAGAAAAAAATTCCATTAGAAATGAAAAAATGCAATAAGTTTAATAGCAGTTTCACAACATATAAAGTTCAGCAGACTTCAATATAACTAAGATTATCAAAAATAAATATCTAGACATGAAAGAAATTTAAAAATAAAATGTTCAAGATACACGAGACTGTAACAAATAGCCTAACATACCAGAAATACGTAACGCAGAAAACCAAAGGGATCAGCTAAATTGCATGTGGGTGATAATGTTGACTGATTAACATAGTTAAAGATGACAAGAAAAAAATTCTAAGTTTACTGAGCCCCAGACAGAAAAGAAAAGAAAAACAACAACAAAAAGTAAGACTGGGTGTGGTACCACACACCTGTAATCCTAGCTCTTGGGAGGCTGTAAATAGGCGAGTCTGATCTCACCATGAGTCTGATCTAGTTAGTAGTGAGACCCTGAACATGCTGTAGAGTCTCCCCTAAAATAAAAAAAAAAAAAAAGACCTATTAGTAAAACTTGACTGAGAGGCTAAAAACACAGTATAAACAGGGCAAGAACTTACTTCTTCTCAAAGAAACACTGCATTATTCAAATCTTGCCCTCAGGAAATATGACATAAATGAAAAATACCACTTAAAGGTGAAAAGAAAACATATCAGGTCCATGA
This sequence comes from Ctenomys sociabilis, assembly GCA_004027165.1. Lineage (NCBI taxonomy): Eukaryota > Metazoa > Chordata > Mammalia > Rodentia > Ctenomyidae > Ctenomys > Ctenomys sociabilis. Next base: position 6,758 of record PVKA01053354.1, on the reverse strand, counting down.
TCAGTCTCTAAAATATACAAATAACTATTTAAACTCAACAATAAGTGAATGAATAAATGAATTAAGAAATCGGCAAATAATCTGAATAGTTACTTCTCTATACACAAGGATAGTGTTCACATGACAGACCATTATATGAGCCATGATCAAATCACATGTCGCTAAAAATCTGTGGATTTAAATAACAGATCACTGAATGTCTTCTAGAATGGCAAAAGGCCAAAGAACCAGTCATACCAAATGCTAATGAAGTTACAGATCAATAACTTTATTCATTGGTGATACGAATAGAAATTTGTAAGCATGGCCAGGGAAATCACTCAGTAGAATAAGCACTTGCCAGGCAAGCACAGGGTCTAGAGTTCAAATCCTGCTACTGCAAAAAAAATTTGTAAGCACATTTTGTAAAACTATTTAATAGTTTCTTGCAAACCTAAATATACTTTTATCATATATTCCAACAGCAACATTTCTTGGTACTTATTCAAAAGAGTTGAAAAGTTCTATCCACAACAAAACCTACACTATGATTTTATGTCAGTTGTATTCACCCATTGCCCAGACTTGGAATCAACCAAGGTTGCCCATAGGAGATGAACCAGTAAGCAAACTGTAGTAAATTCAGACAAAGGAACAATATTCATTGTGAAAAGAATTATCTGTCAATCTATGCAAAGACCTGAAAGGGTCTTCACATGCACAGACTAGAATTTAATCTAGAAAGATTAAAATTCCATGATATGGAATTCAAATTGGTATTGAAATCCATATATGACTTCAATTACTTGACATCTCCAAATATTGAAACTATGAGCACAATAAAAACATGAATAGCTGAAAGGTTTTGTGGAAGGAGGGAGAAAGAATGAATAGAAAGAGCAAAACTATTCTATCTGACAGTTTTCGGGTGGATACATGTCTTACATGCATGGTGTATAGAATACAGAATGTGCACTGTAGGTTAAATTAGAAACTTAATACCTGTACCTAACAATGTAAGTACACATGCTAAACAGTTATACTAATTGTATTATGCTATGAAATGTTAAATGATAATAAGGAAATATTTAATAATAATAGGCTAACCAAGAGAAGGAATGTGTGGGTAAAAGAGATATAGATAATAATTTATTTTGTCTCATTTTATCAATTGTTTGTACCTTTTTTCTTCTTAATTTCTTATACACATTTTTCTTCCTTCTTCCAATTTTACATGCATATTTGGCAATATGAATAACTTGTTGCAAGACAACATCATGCATTATAACTCATATTGCTTTGTTAAGTGAAATTCTGTATCACTTATAATTTTTTGTTTTTAATATTGTTTTTTACTCTCTTTAAAAAAAGAAACTGAATATCTTCAATTCTTTTATTTCTAACACTGAAAATTGCTCAAATAAATAAGTAAAAGAAATTATGGGCAAATTGAACACTTTTCCAGAAAACATAAACCTTTACAAATTAGACTGCAACCAGCCTTAAAAATATGCTAAGTAAAATTCATGAATTTTTTTTCCCTTTGTGGAGCCGGTGGTTGAACTCAGACCCTTGTGCTTGCCAGGGAAGTGCTTATTCCACTGAGCCATCTCCCCAGCCTCAGATTCTTCAATGTGATTTAACATGAAAATTCAGATCTCTAGGAAACGGTGCAGTCAAACAAATATGTGTATTATAGAAAGAAATATACATAGAAAAGATGTTACACAGTAACATAACACTAGAACAAATGTATGCCCTAATGATGAAGTAAAAATTCATTAACAATATGGTATTCATAAAATTAATAACTATATGAAAATTTTCAAATACTTTTAAAAGTTCTGACAAAATTAAAAGAATTGAAACAATATTGAGTCTTGAACAATAAGAGAAATATAGCCTAAGTTCCTAGGTGAACTTAAGCAATGATTAATGGAAATAATTAGTAATTGATATGATGCTTAAAAGAAAAAAATATTTCTTATCTAAGGCTCAAAACTGGGAATTATGTAAAAAATAAAATTAAAGACAACTCATCACAAAAATAGGGGTGGTAATCAATAGCACCATACATTTAAGAACACTTTTTTTTTCCCTTTGGAACAGGGGTTAAACTCAGGCCCTTGTTGTTGCCAGGCAAGCGTTTATTCTACTGCTCTAACTCCCCAGGCCCAATAACAATTCTTAAATTTTGATGTTTGATGAGATTAAAGTGAGTGTGTAAGAGAACTGGCCAAATAGCTCTGCCAATTAAAGCCCCTGCAAGCAGGTAGAGGGGCCTGGGGTTCAATCCTAGGGGCCTGCTGTGCCAGCCACACCCCTGGGGCACCCTAAAATTACTGTTGAGACTGTAATCCCACCTCTCGGGAGGCTGTAAACAGGAGGATCACTAAGCATCTAACCTGGTAGTAAGATCCTGAACACCCGTCCCTAAATAAAGTAAATGTGTATGATGAGTGAGTCTTCTCCTGAGAGTAAGAATACAAATATTAGGATTAAAAGTCCCACAGAGATTGAAAGAATGAATGAAGGCTATTGTAAACACCAGGTATAGTATTAATATGACCATAATAAAATATACATAAACACATTCTATTATGTACAAGAAGGGAGGCACAAGAGAAATTGCACCATATGATACCATCTTTAAAATTCTAAACCAGGGTTCAATCCCCACCATGCCTGACAGCCCTGTCCCCACACGCCCATAATGGCAATGCTTAGAAGGCTGAAAACAGGAGGATCACTATGTGAGATCCTGTAGTCCCTGTACTGAAATACATTAGAAAAGTAAAATTCTAATAGACAAACTCTATAATTTTTATCCTAAATTTGTCACATCATATATAAATAAATAAATATATATATGTTTAAATATTAGAACTTTTGACTGAAATAATATTATATTTATATAATACTAATACGTAATAATGAATACTTATATTTTAATATAAATTTCATCTCAACAAGAATGATTTTAAATAATTTTATCACACTTTTTACTAATATACAGTTACTTTCAATCTTCTCAGTTATTAATATCCTTCTGACCTATTTTTTCATTGGATTTCTGAATTGTGTGTGCCAGTGTGTCTGTGTGTATGTGTGTGTTTGTATTTGTGTGTGTGTTCACAAAAGTTGAGTTTGAGGCAAAGGAGGGTAAAGTAATTCTATTTTAAGACACCTAAATTGTTCTTGACTCCTTGGTTTACTCAGATTTCCTTGACATAATAATTATTAGAAATTTTACATGAAAAATTTCCATGAAGATTGGTATATATTTATAAAAGTGTTTCTGTAAGGTATCTACATATTAGAATTCATGAAGGCTTGAAATGTTTTAGTCTCTAAAATTACCCCAGAATTACAATAATATTAGAAGGCCCTATTAAGTAAATTAGAATTAATTAATTGTATATGCACAGAGACATCTAAGTCTCCAGTTGGCTAATGGCTTTTTATTCAATAAGCACAGAGAAAATGGAGAAGAAATATATCTCACCCTGTTGTTAACCATTACAAAGGTCCTGTTTTCCTATATGAATGACAATGATCCCACTGAACTGAATAACTATTGTTCTCATTCTCCTCACAGCTGGCAGATGATATAGTAGAGACAGCCCTAATTACCTGATGGTCTATGAATAAGCAAGGGAAATATCAGGAGTTGGGTGATTTAATCACTGAATAAAATTAGTGTGGGACTCATTAATTTCCTTTTATATACAAACTACCATAAAAAGCCTCTTTAAACTGATTTCAGCATTATCATTGCTATTTAGAAATTTTAAATAATATTATCTCACACCATTTTCTACCAATATAAAAAAAAAACTGTTGAGCACTTTCACTGCTGGAAATGTTACTGAGGAGCTGTTTAAATTACTGAAGCATTTAGAAAATCAACTTAATGGAAGTATAATGCACCACTTTTAAGTATACATTTTGATGAGTTTTGACAAATCCAAACACCCTGGGAACAGCCACAGAATCAAGAAACAGCATTTCTATTACCCTCAGACTCGTATCAGTTAGCTTCTTTCTCAGTTACAGGTTCAGGAAACTACTATGTGCTTTCTTTTCTTACCAAATCTGTCCCTGTCGATTATTTTGATTTTTTTTTTTCATTCATTCTGTATCACCTAGAAAATTTCTCTCAAGGATAAAATCATTATATCTGAAATCCAAATAGTCTAAACTATCTATTTTCATTAGAAATTATTGAATGCTGTTATCTTTCTCACCAGTCACCTAGCAGTTTCAAAAGGGTTTGTTACAACACTGAGATGGAATCAATAAATACTCATTTTTAAAATGGTTTTGCTACGCAATGCAGACAATAAACAGTTAACAGGGATCTATTCATGGGGTCATATTTTAGGCACTTTACCATGTTTTAGTGTGTGAACATAAGGAGAGTTAAAACAGCTGTGTGTATACAGATCTGCAAAGCTCCATGCCCATTATGAATACAGGACAGAGAATGAATATGGTGCCTTGGGGCCATCATTCAGGGACACTAATGCTTAGGGATCACTGAAAAAAGTGGAAAGGAATAACATCTACCTGGGACATGCAGCAAATGAAAGCATTTTCAAGAAAAGAAGCCAGGAAAATCATTCCAGAGCAAACTCATAGTTTAAGCAACCAAAAAGAGCAGTAATTCAAATGAACCCTAAAGAAGAGCAGAGTTCTTGACGTTTGGCTGAAGGAATCTGTACTGCGGGTGGAGTTGTCACTCCACGGAAGGTAGAAGAATGGTGACGACATCTTAATTTATGATGTGCAAGACGGCTGTGCCACTCAACACGGAAACTGATCATAATTGTGCAAGGTTACTTATTTTCAAAGAAGATGTCAGCCGGGCGTGGTGGCGCAGGCTTGTAATCCCAGCACTCGGGAGGCTGAGGCAGGAGGATTGTTGTGAGTTCGAGACCAGCCTGAGCTACAAAGTGAGCTTAAGGCCAGCCTGAACTGCATAGTGAGACCCTGTCTCAAAAAAAGACAAAGAAGATGTCAGCAGAAATCATGGTTAAGGTAGAAAGTAGCAAGCACTCGATTATATTTAGGAGCTAACCATCAAACAAAATTGAGATGTTAAGTATGTTTATGTGGAAAAATAGCAATATTACCTTCAAAATTTGATGAATGAGCTAGAGAATAAAATAATTTCTTAAACCAGGAAGCAGTAGATATACCTATACTGAATTAGTTTATATATTTGGTAGTGATTAAAAATCTTTACATATAACTCATTTTCTAGATCAATCAATTAACAATTTGTAATTTCTCTGTCTCTTTCTCTCCTTCTATCTTTCTTCTCACATATAAACAAACATACACATAATTGTACACATTTCCAAGTGAGCCAAACACATTGTGACAGTTAAACCATAAATATTTCAACATTTATTCCATAAGATGACACTCTAAAACAGAGCTAACTGTAATTATCAAAGTATTCAAAAATAAGCACATTACTACTTTAATATGAAATAGTTCTATTCAAATATTCTGTTATTCCAAATATACGTTACTCAGCAATTATATCACACTTTTGTTTATACATACATATTTAATTTTTGTCCAAGTAAAATAATAGCAATTTTTTCAAATTTTTACAAAGCTGAAGAATTTTCTTTGGAAACAAATTTATTCCATATTTATCTTTTAAGGAAGATAGTGTAATTTGGAGAAAACACAGAGTGAACTGGATCATAAGTCTCATAAAGAATTAAAAATATTTTAATTATTTTGTGTACTAAAACCTGACACTGTGGATTGGTCTCATAGATTTCTTTTCCTTATTCACTTAACTCTTGAAGGAGAAAAAATGTAGTGGCTGTTCTTAACTGTAGAATTTTATAAAAATATAACTGAAAAACTATTGTTTATAATTCTATGGCTGAATTTCTTTTGTCCTTATGAATAAATTCTTAGAATTAACAATCCTAGCAAGGTGTTGGAAACATGGAAAAATCATGACTGTTAAAGTCCAAGTATACATATTTGTAAGTTCCATTATTCAAAAGCTTTGAAATATACTATTTCTAAGTATGATAATTCACAAAATAAAAAATATATATGCCTGATTCAGTGATAAAAATAACTGACCTGATTTTTTTTAAAGCTTTGTACCTGGACTATACAAGAATACCAGGTAATTTTGTAAATCGCAATTTGAAGTCAAAATGGAGCACCAGTGAAACAAAGAAACCCCAGATATGAAGTGAGGAAGAAAATTTTAAGGTTTATCAAATGAGTGAGCTGAATACTGAAATTGGCTTGGAATTGTTCTACCAGCAAGGGACTGGGATTTTAGCTCAAGAATAGGCATGTAATTTTATCATTCAAGTGCTGGAACTGTAACCTCTATATAAAAGTCTTACATTTAGTAAAAATGTCTAAAGAATTCAATACAGGGAAAGAATAAAAGTTCCATGTTCCCAGAACTAAGAGATGTTTTGCACTAAAAAGCAAAAAAGTGTATTCTCCAATAAGATGGCCAAAGTACAATGAAAACCACATGAAAATGTTCAGTTCAAATGTATGATAAATTTTTGGAATAATCTCAAGATGATAAAATAATGTTCAAGTAAAAATCTTTTCATTAAAGCAGGTGGGATGCCCAGAGATCTAAACACTCTTTGGAAACAATTCTAGGAAGTAAGTCATGTGAGAGTCAGACAGGGACATAAACAAACCTGAAGTAAGCCTCTGGCAAAAAGTCAACAGAAATTAATAATAAGACTTAGGAACCCCCAAACTGATGTTAT
>PVKA01053353.1:0-11280 GCA_004027165.1 Ctenomys sociabilis | reverse complement strand
AAAAAAAAAAAAAAAAAAAAAAAAAAAAAAAAAAAAAAGCGAGCACTGCCTTGTTCAAAAAACTCCAGCTTGTCCCTAAAACTCAAAATGGCTGCAGAGTGTATGCTCATCTACAAATGACCTCAAAAGCACCTCACTGATTCAGAGATAACAAATTTCAGTGAGTAGACAACTCTGCAGATACAGAACTAGCAAGAAACAGGGATCAACTGCATGATGTGCTAATACTGGAGTAAGAATATAAATGACCCAGGGTATGTTTAAACATTGCTTTTGCGCAGCAGCAATATGCATGCACAGGTCCCTGTGACATAACATTTGCTATGGACAAAGCAAGTGGGATGTGCGTAGAGGGCATATGCGCATGCGCACACACCTGCAGGAGCCCTCCGCCAGCCTTGTTTCGCTGTGCTGCTGGGGTTAGGGATCACCCATGGCTCAGCTGCATTACTGACCACCACACATACAACAGGACACGGCCAGGGGAAGAAGACAGGCCCTTGGAAACACCTAGGCAAAAAGACACTGACTCCTACTTTCAGCATAGAGGAAAAGACAGCAAGGGGCGGGGGGGGGGGGGAGAACAGTCAAAATGCACAGCAGCCCTTTGGGCAGGGCACCAGGGCAGAGCAGTGGAGCTGGTGAAAAGCTGACAACTTCTGGGTAGACTTTAAAGACACAATCAGTAGGAGGTCCTGATGAAGCAGGCATAGGTACCAAAGAATCAATAATGACACCAAGGTTTTTCAGTTTCAGCAAACTGAAAGAACAGAACTGCTATTATTAAAATAGAGCGGTGTTTGGAGGTTCAATACTGGAAATATTAAGATGCATGAATATGCCTAGTAGGCATTCCAGGATTGCAAGTTCAAATCACAGCAAATTTAGGGACTTAGAACAACATAAAACCTTTTTCCTTTTCTTTTTATTTTGTGGTACCAGGGATTGAACTCAGGACCTTGTGCTTACCAGGCAAGTGCTTATTCTACTGAGCTATCTCCCCAGCCAGAGAAGTAACTCAGTGCAAAGCCCTACATTTTATCCCCAGTACCACTCCCACCTGGGCAAGTCAGGGTTCATCTGATCGGTTGCTAGTAAGGGCAGGGAGAGGGGAACAGGTAAGCTGGTAGGAGGAACTTGTACTTATCTGTCATGACTGCAGAGCACCAAAACTGTGGCAGCCACTAAGCTGGCATTAGGAAGCTAAACCAACACGCTGAGGTTAGAGGGCAAAGATGAAGAGACCAGGTACTGAGGGTAACTCTGAACTGGGACTTTTAGTCTTTGAGTAATTTATTATTTTATTTTTTTGGTGGAACCAGATTGAACTCATGCCCTTGCTCTTGTCAGGGAAGTGCTTATTCCACTGAGCCATCTCCCTGGCCCCATTCTATTTTTTTTTATGTATTTACTACAGGGTATAAAGGATCTACAGAGACTCACTATACAAATTGGACTCGTGGTGATTCTCCTGTTTTCAGCTTCCCAACTACTGGGATGACATACATGCACCACCATGCCCAGTCTCAATCAACTGTCTCAGTGTGCCCTGGGGGTGGGGCTAGCAGGCAAGCCAGGGATTAAACCCTGGCTGCTGCCCACTGAGCTATCTAGCCACCCTATTTGTGTAATTTAATAAGTTTTCATTTATGTCAACAAATATCTGGATACAGTCATTTAATTTTTATAACTATGTTTAGATTACCAAAGAACAAACAGACCCCAGAAAAGGCTAAATAACTTGACAAGGGTACTTGAGCGGCCAAAGGTGACTGATATTCATCTGCCTCCAGAGGTCCATTTAAACTGGGTCATGGCTATGAATTAACAGTGGATACAAATGAAAAAGGAAAGGGGGTTTAGAATCAGTGAAGTGACTGACAAAGTAAAACCATGATGTAAGAGCGATGGAAGGAAAAGGGAAGTGTCCAAAGAGCAGAGAAACAAATGGAGCCCAACAGAGGTCTTGAGAGAACAGCAGTGCTTAGGACGCTTACTCCTGAAGAGGTCAGACACAGGACAGACACGGGTTGTGCTGCAAACTAGGAGGGACTGGGGCTGCAGTGCGCACTACTAACACCTGCTATGCCGCACGCCTTAGTTGGTGCACTTGGGGTGCAGTGCTAAGGAACACAGATGGGGCTCTAAGGAGCTCACTTGCACACCAACGATGATAGCATACCCACAGCAGCAGCCAGAACCGCGCTGTGTAGAGCACCTGGGGCCAGCACTGCCAGAGGAACTCAGTCCCTGAGGTGACTCGGCCATCAGCCTAAGGCCTTTGCTCAGGTTCCACAGAATACCACAGCCACAATGAGAACGACCATATGACAGTGATTAGCATTTGTGAGATTACTTCATAACTTACACAAAAGAAGTGGCTAATGAATAAATGGTTTCTCTGATTTGCCTTTCCCATTCCGACTTTTGAATCCATTGCTTAATAAACTAGATTATTCTTTACTAGACTGACATAAATAATGGTTTGAAAAAGAACAGAGAATCTTGAAAGTTGACTCATTCAACTTCTACTTGCTCGAATATACTTCCTGAGGTAGGGTATCTGCTTTCTCTATTTAGTACTATAATGTCAAACAAAGTCCACATTTATATTGTGAAGAATAGATTAATAAGCACCTACTAGATGCCAGGTATTACATTATTAATATCAAAGGTAAGGACTCTTGCCCTTAAGAGTTTACTATTGATGCCAAAAAAAAAAAAAAAAAAAAAAAAAAGTTTACTATTGAAAAGGCTCTCTTGTGGGGTACAGTAGCCTGTAATCCCAGCATTTAAGAGGCTGAGGCAGGTGGATCTCTGGGTGTTTAAGACTAGCCTGGGCTACAAACGGAGTTCAAGGTCAGCCTGAACTACATAGTGAAAATTTGTCTCCAAAAGGAAAAAAAAGTTTTTTTATTAAGTTCATCAGTACATTTTAGCTATACATAATAATCATTTCATCATAGGGAATTTGTACTGTGCACGACATAGCTTCTTTTTTCCTTCCCTTACTCTCCCTTTAACCCCGCCCCCTTCCTTATCTACAAAGCTTTGTTTCCATTTTTTTCTTCTTTTTCATTTTCTTTTTTTTGGCAGAACTGGGGATTGAACTTAGGCCCTTGCACTTGCCAGGGAAGCACCTCATTTTCTTCTTTTCCCTTCCTTCCCCTCCCCACTCCCTAGTTCCTCTTCCCATTTGAATACTTTCTTCCTATAAAATCTCTTCATTTTTATTTTCATTAACATACAGTTAAGGGGCAAAATTTATAAAAATCAAAAATACCTGCCCAAGATGAACAGAGTTTACTTTAAGCTTCTCATACACTTATTTACTTATTCATGTGCTACTGAGGATCAAATCCAGAGCCTCAATACATTGCCCAGGCTGGCCACAAACTCACAATTAGCCTGTTTCAGCCTCCCAAACTCAGATTAGAAGTGTGGTACCAGAAGGCCTTGCCTTCATGTACTTCCAAATTTAAAACAACAATAACAAAACAACCTACCATTCTATCTTGAAAAAAAAATTACTGTTCATATCTTTAATTGCTACAATAACAAACAATGATAAATCATATGAAAACCATAACTTCAGATGCTTATAAAATTTCCTCTCAAATACATGTCCCTTTCAAATATTTTTTAAATGAAGTGAGAATATTAGTTTATATGAAGCAACATACAAGAACAGAATTAGAAGGCAAATTCCAGAAAGATCACTGCTATAAATAGACAAGGAAATGTCAGCAGAGAAGTCCACTAAAACACAACCAAGAACCATCATCCCAAGTGAGTCTTAATCTCATACCCACTCATCTTCAGCTAAGGCTTTCACTGGCAAAGATTCTTGGTCTTCTAATAACATATCTCCAAAACAAAATATAAGTAGAGGCAGATGTCCTTATTATAAAATCAAGATACTTTCAGTTCTGCAGATTCTTTTTTCTTTTGCAATTTATGAAGAAAATAAAATCTCACCCTAAAATTTGCCTCAACACTGTGTTCATGAAGACACTGGATTAGGAATTTGGCCTTTGCTCTGCAATTAACCTTGTCACTTTATACAAGACCCTTAGGCAATCTGGGTTTTCTCCACTATAAAATGAGAGGAATGGACCCAATGTTCTTCAAAGTTTTCCCCAAGAATCACACTCTAAAAATGTTTAACTATGCTGGCCAAATAGCTCAGTGGATTAAAGCGGGGCAGCAGGGGCCAGGTTTGATCCCCAGGCCTGCTGCTGGCCCTGCCCCAGGGGCGCACTGAGACAGCAAACCTCAGCTCTTGGGGAAGCTGTAAACAAAAGGATCAGTAAGAGTCGCATCTAGTACCAAGACCCTGAACACCCTGTAGACCCTTTCCTAAAACACACACATACACAAAATAACAGAAATGTTTAACTAAAGAGACCCTTCAGGGCCACCTGGCCAACACTCATAATCATTTATTCTATAATTTGTTGTTCTAATTTTGTAGGAAAATGATTAGAGGATAATAAAGGGCTTAACTTGGCATCTATTAAATTTTTACCAACATAAAAGCATTAAACTATACTGGCAAAAAACAAAAAGTAAGACCTACTCTTTGAACTGCCCTCCTACACAGATGGGGGGGAAGGCAGAAGACAAAATTCTGATGTTCAGAGCACTTACTACAATCTGAGAGGAAATACTTTTTTTTTTTTTTTTCTTTTTTGTGATTCTGAGGATTGAGCCCAGGACTATGTGCTGGATGTACTCTATCCCTGGGCTATCTCCAGCTCTAATTTAAGACAGAATCTGACTAAACTGTTTTGGCTGGCCTCAAACTTGGAACCCTCTTGCCTCAGCCTCCTAAGTAGCTAGGATTAGATGATAGCCAGAGAGGAAAGTTTAAAACTTCTAGTTTGTATTAAGTACTTTTTTTTTTTCCTGTCTTTTTGAGACAGGGTCTCACTATGCAGTTCAGGATGGCCTTAAGCTCACTTCGTAGCTCAAACTGGTCTCAAACTCAAAACAATCCTCCTGCCTCAGCCTCCCAAGTGCTGGGATTACAGGCATGCCCCACCACACCCACCCAGCTTTGTATTAAGTACTTCTTTATCAGCACCAGGAATGAACTCAGGGGCTTTGATAAGCAAATCAACTATAGTTTTGTTTGGTTTTTTTTTTTTTGCAAGAACCCAGGATTGAACTCCAGCCCTTGCCCTTGCCAAGGAAGCACTTATTCCATTGAGCCACCTCCCTGGCCCCTTTTTTTTGTCTTTTTGAGACAATATCTTACTATGCAGCTTAGGCTGGCGTTGAACTTATGATTCTCTTACCTCAGCTTCCCAAGTGATCAAAGGTATGTCACCACACTAGGATCAAAGCTTACTGTCTTTATTTTATTACTGTCTTTAAAAAAATAAAAGAAAAAGGAGATCAAGATCAAGGTTGATGCATGCTCCTTCAGGCCCCTTAAAATATTTCTTTTTATTTTCTTTCTTTTTTTTTTTTTTTTTTTTTTTTTACTTTTTGAGACAGAGTCTCACTATGCAGTTCAGGCTGGCCTTAAGCTCACTTTGTAGCTCAGGTTGGTCTCAAACACACAACAATCCTCCTGCCTCAGCCTCCCGAGTGCTGGGATTACAGGCATGCACCACCACGCCTGGCAAAAATAATTTTTAAAATAGGAATTTTCATTTAGCTAACAACTAAAAAGACAAGTGTAATATAACAAGTTAAAAGTAAATCATATAGCTATTACATGTATTTTATGCATGTGAATATATGATCCAAGTAGGGAAGGAAAAAATGATTCTGAAAACAAAATGAGACTGAGAAAAAAAATGTTTTAGATATTTGTTGTTCTGCATATACAGGTTTGGAAAGACATTTAGGGAATAAGACCAATTTAAAGGAAGTTATGATTTTGATGCATTTGTTATAAAAATACAAAGAAACAGCCAGATGTTAACTCACATCTTAAAATATTTAAAAATCTAAGTGGAAAAGCAAATTATGATGTAATAGCAGCTTTATTATAATTGCTGACAGAAAGCATGCTACATAATTGTCTAAATCACTCAAAGTAGATAGTAAGGACAGGTTTTCAAAGACAGATGCTTCAAGAGTGCCATTTTTCAGGGCTAGAGAGATGGCTCAGTAGAATAAGCACTTCCCTGGCAAGCACAAGAACCTGAGTTCAATCCCCAGTTCCACCTAAAAAAAAAAAAAAAAAAAAAAAAGTCCCATTTTTCATTATCATCTTAAGTATCAAGAAGGTAGGAGTGTTGCACCCAAGCAATAGGAGAAAAAGAGTCCAAAACTTCACACCTGATGACTCCCCCTTGTTAAGATAGTGTCCTAAACTGGGCATGGTGGATGGTGGCGCAGGCCTGTAATCCCAGCACTTGGAAGGCTAAGGCAGGAGGATTGTTGTGAGACCAGCCTGAGCTACAAAATGAGCTTTAAAAAGGCCATCCTGAACTGCATAGTGAGACCCTGTCTCAAAAAGAAAAAAAAAAAAAGGTGCAGTACCCTATCTCCCAGATCCTGGTTATTTTTTTTTTTTTTTTTTTGGCAGAACCAGGGATTGAACTCAGGCCTTTGCGCTTGCCAGGGAAGCGCTTATTCCACCGGGCCATCTCCCTGGCCCCCAGATCCTGGTTAAAGGACAGATCCTGCTAACAGCTTCGTGCAGAGGCAAGCAAACACGATGTACAGGTTAAACGGGGCTCTTTGTGTGATACAGCAGATACGCTTCTCCTCTCATTAGGTCTGAGTCACAGGAGCTAGAGACATCGCCCAGTGATTTCCCTACCTGTGTGATGCTAGAGTCAATCCCCAGTAGCACAGAAAGACAAGGAGAAAATGTACAGAAACACTGTACATTTTAGAATGACACCTACCCCTTACATACAGTGTATTCTTTCACTGAAGAGGTTCTGAATCGCAGAAAAAAGTTAAATGTTTCCAAAGCATTTGTATTACAAGCATTAACTGTTTCAAAAGACTAAAGACTTTTACTCAGAATTCTAAGAATCTGATCTAAAATCTCTTGATAGGGGCCGGGGAGATGGCTCAGTGGAATAAGTACTTCCCTGGCAAGCACAACGGCATGAGTTCAATGCCTGGTTCTGCCAAAAAAAACAAAAACAAACAAACAAACAAAAAAAAACTCTTGATATACTTATTTGGCAGATAAGACTATTTGGTAAAGAAACCTGATATGCTGACAAACACTATCATAGGTGCTGTATGGTAAAGCAAGAGGAAATTGAATCAATCCTATCCCCAGATTGGAAAGATTTAGTGATGAGAGTACACTGTAAGCCTCTTAAGATATGTCTGAGAAACATTAGATCCAGGCGGCACTTGGGCAAGGTGGCACACACCTATAATCCTGGCACATGCCTATAATCCCAGCACTCAGGAAAATCTTGTCTTAAAAAGACGAAAAGGGGCCAGTCAGATAGCTCAGTGGATTAAATCACCTGCTCAGGCAGACACAGGGACAGGGTATGACACCATATGCTGTGCACTCCTGCCCCTGTGCTGAAACAGTGATTGAGACTGGTGGTACACGCCTATAATGCCAGCACTTGGGAGGCTGAAAACAGGAGAAATCAATCTGTGTAGTGAGACCCTCTACCAAGTACATTTAAAAAAAAAAAAAAAAAAAGACACAAAAAAGTGGGGATATAGCTCAGCTGCAGAGCTTGCCTTGCAAGGTCCTGAGTTTTCAATTCTTGGTACCAAAAAAAAAAAAAAACAAACGGCCAAGGATATAGTTCAGTGGCACAGCACCTTCCTGGCAAGCTCAAGGTCCTGAGTACCAAAACAAAACAAAACACTAATCACCAAATACATACAAACACTCTTGTGTATCTAAGATTGTTTACAAGGTCCCTTTCAGATACAAAATTCCTAGAGATTACAATACCACAAAATGGTATTGTAATGCCTATAATCCCAGTGCGTAGGAGGCTGAAAATAGGAGAATCACTAGGAGTCCCATCTGTGTACTGAGACCCTATACTAAAATACATAAAAAAAAAAATTGGTATTATATTTCTATACAACCTATATACATCTTACCCTGTTTTTTCTTTTCCTTTTCTCTTTGGTGCTGTGGACTGAACTCAAGGCCTCATATGCTAAGCATATGCTCTACCATTGAGCACCATAACCAGTCCCTCTCAAGAACTTAAATCTCTAGATCACTTATAATACCTAATATATTGTAAATGCCATGTAAAGGTATTATTTACGGAATGATAAGGAATAGTCTGGACGTGTTTTGTATAGGTGTCACTTTCTCCAGAACATTTGCAATCTGTGGTTTGTTTAATCCACACATGTGGAACTACCAGGCCTACAGGGCAGACTGCACATATATAACATATGTTTATAACACACTACATACATTAAGCATATTACTGCCCACCCAATGCAACTAACAGAACACAAGACTACAGCCTGTCACACAACATGTGAGTTCTTTAAATTTTGTAAAATCAATTACTATTGTACAAAAAAGGATGTCTTTTCATCCAAGTGTGGCAGCACACACGTGGAAGACTGAGGTAGGAAGATCCCAAGTGTGGGGCACGCTTGGATGATGGGTACCCCGTCTAGAAATTTTAACTCCCCCTGCCAAAAAAACCCAATTGTGTACATAGTTCAGTGCCAAAGGCCTGGATTCAATCACTGGTACAGAATGAAAGAGGTGAGGAGGGACGGACGGAGGGAGAGGTCTGCCTTCTCATAAAGCAGTTTAGTCGAAATGTTGATAAAAAGTAATGAAAATATTTTTTAAATTCAAATGAAAAATGTTAAGTTGTGAACCATACCGTAGAAATTACAAAGAGATAAGCTGGATCTCAGTTCACAAACTTCTGTGTTTGCAAACGATTTGCTTCACAAACAGAAGCATTTGGGGCAAAACTTTGTTTTTGTTCACAAATTCTACACTGGATGACAAACATGACTGTGGCCATCTTTCCCCAAGTCACAGAACACATTAACTTTGTGAATCAAGGTACTACTGTACATTATTATTATTACCTATCTTTTTAGAGATAATTCCATTCTTCTACATGCTGCCTGAGTTCAAACTACAATTCCAACACTAATATGTGACCATGGGGAAAATGAATATCTCTACACTTTAGCAAAATGGAGGTATTAACACTGATCTTACAAAGCCTGTTATGAGAACAAGTGTCTATGATGTTTCCATGGATTACGCCCATAGAAGATAAAAGGCACAGCCTTTACTGACATGGATCTTCTAATCTAGTGGGAATTCTAAGTGAACAACAGATACTATGCATTATCATCATCCTATGGTACATGAGAACAAACAGGAGCCCCCAAGTTAATTCTAGAAAGGCTTTCTGGTAAAAAAAAACTAGTCATTACCATTCAACAGCAAAACAGGAGTGGTCAGTTCATTACAAAGATGTAGAAAGGAAGGCCTGGAGGATCTACCATTATAAACAGGTGGGAAAAGCAAGAGTGGTAATGCACTGGATTCAGGGTACATCAATTGTCATGAGCAAGACAGTATAAACTTGGCATTCAAACAAGAAATTCTTGGAGCTAGGTGTGGTGACGCATGCCTGTAATCCCAGCACTCAGGAGGCTGAGGCAGGAGGATTGTTGTGAGTTCGAGACCAGCCTGAGCTAGAAAGTGGGCTTAAGGCCAGCCTGAACTGCATAGTGAGACCTTGTCTCAAAAAGACAAAACAAAAGAAAACAAAAAAAAAAAAGAAATTTTGGAATAAACTAAGTCATGAGGTTTGATTTGACCAGCTTTTTTTGTTTGTTTGGTTTGGTTTGTTTATTTTACCAGTTTTGTTTTTTTTTGTTGTTGTTGTTGTTTTGTCTTTTTGAGACAGGGTCTCACTGTGCAGTTCAGGCTGGCCTTAAGCTCACTTTGTAGCTCAGGCTGGTCTTGAACTCCCAACAATCCTCCTACCTCAGCCTCCTCGTGCTGGGATTACAGGCCTGCGCCACCATGCCTGGCTATCAGTTTTAATGTTAAACTTTAGGAACCAACAGAGTATAAATGACTTTGACAAAAATTCAAGAACTAAGAACACATATTTAGCTTAGAAGTCACACTACTGCTTCCCCACAATTCAGTTGATGTTGCAGAATCTTGTTCTACTATCTGCACATAACTAATGTGTACTATATCTTTCCTGATCATGAAATACCAGATGATTCACCTACTTTAACAGTACCAATTCCCATCTGCATAGGACTTTTTCACTTTGAAGAGCTTGAGGTGCTGTATTGGAGAATGAAAAGGCAAGATATGACCATTAAATGCAAGCGAAATCTGAGACAAGGACTAAACCACTTGTCCTAGCTTTAAGAAAACAGAAACTCAACATTTATTTACTCACGAATACCTGCAGTGCCAAGACAGTGCTAGGGACTGACAAGGATGGAGAGAAATCCCCACTCTCTAGTTTACAGTTTAGTGGAAGAGAGATGTAAAAAAGTAAACACATAGAACATAAGGTAATTTCAGATAAACTGTATCAAGAAAACATGGCACTCAGATAGCAACTGGAAAATGATGACAGTCATCAGTGACCTAAGGAAGTAGCATCTGAAGCAAGGCCTGAATAAAAGTAGGTCCTCTGCGGCACACCCTAGGAGGGGAAAGGTTAAGTATTAAGTCTCAGCAGAAGGAAGACCCTGGACAGTGAGGTGGAAAAATAGCTTGAGTGGAGTAACAGAGAACAATGGCCTGCTATGTGGGGCCTAGAGGCCACTGTAGGAAACATTTTGTTTTGTTTTAATGTATTTAGTACGAGGTCTACAGGGTCTCACTACACAGATTGGACACATAGTGATTGTTTTCAGCCTCTTAACTGCTGGGATTACAGGTGTGCTATAGCTGCAAAGGGTGTGCACCACCACACTGTCTCAAATCACTATCTCAGCACCCTGGAGTTACATTGAGATCAAACCTGGTCTGCCTAAACAGGTGCTTTAATCCACTGAGTTCAATCCCTGGCACCACAGGAGAAAGAAAAATGCACTGGGCTATCTGGCCACCCCCATGTAGGAAACAATTTAACATGCAGCTGGAAATGCAAAAGTGAAATCTGCTTTGCTTTCACACCAACTGCTAGGCTTTTGCATGATACACCATAATGCCATCAGGAAGAGAAGTTGCAGCCTTCAAAAACACTGTCAATGGTGTATTCCTTGGAGAATACTCCTTTGGGTGGATACAGAGATGTCACTCAAAACTTTACATACTTTTCTTTTTTTTTTTTTTGCAGGACCCGGGATTGA
>PVKA01053352.1:0-11281 GCA_004027165.1 Ctenomys sociabilis | reverse complement strand
AAAATAAGTAAGCAGCTACACTCTTAATTCACTGATAAGAGATATCTGCTAAAATAATATCTGTAAATATAATATCATGTATGCACCTTGTACAATACCAAAACATTATGAAAACAGTTTGCAATGTATTAATTTATTGAATCTGTATTGTTAAGGTGTCTTGAAACTGTCTGAGTGACATTTGTACTTCAATAAAATGAAAGGAAAAAAATAAAATAAAACAAAATAAAAAAATGCAACTACATAATCATGACTGTTTCCTATGACAAACTTGGTAGTTCCCTTGAATAAACATTCATCTTCTATTCAAGGACAATGTTTGGAACAGTCAGAATATATACATATAAATATATGTATATATTTATTTATTTTTTTTTATTTATTTTATTGAAGTACAAATATCAATCACACAGTTTTAAGACACCATAACAGGACGGATTCAATAAATTAATACATTGCAAACTGTTTTCATAATGTTTTTGTATCGTACAAGGTTCATACATAATATCATACTTACAGGTATTATTATAGCATATGTCTCTTATCAGTAAATTAAGAGACTATAGCTGTTTACGCATCTTATTTTTATACCTGAATTATATCAAATATTCAATAATTAATTCTTTCTACCTAGGTATTTTCCTAGTGGTTGTCCTTAGTACTAGAAGCTGACATAATATCCTGTCCAACCACCTTTACAGCAAATCTTGCCTCTCATAGAATTATGTACAAGCTCGGCATTATCTATCCCAACTGTACTGTCCATACACACACATCATGATACTTCCTATCTATACCCTTCCTTTGTCTACACCTGTCAAAGATAGGCACTCCATTGTCATTCAACAAATTTAGGTGCCTGAAACTCAACGACACAATTCAACACAATCCAGCATTCCATAACAACACTGAGTTATCTGAAGAAGTTGGTGACCATAGCCATTAGCAGCTCAACTTATTATTATGGTCTCGCATTGTATACCTCCTTTTTATACTTTTCTGCTGGATGGTGAAGACCTAGATAGAGCAAGACTCATGTACCAAAACATATACTTTTTGTTTCTGATGAGGTCACTGAAGTCCTCTCAGGGTTTATCTTGTAATTCTGTACCTTACTCTGTAGATCATTTGTCTGGGTCATCCATGTGGATGAGTCACGGCCAAAGATTGACTGGTTTGCTCTCTGTGAGAGCCTGAGAGAAAGTTTTCTCTCCAAGTAACTCTCCCCAGGGGCACTATAGAACTTTGATCTCTTCCCTCTGTGGCTCCATAATCTCCTTGTTCATAAAATTTGGGGCTCACCTGAGTTTCATGATGTTACAGTACAGGTTCTTCTATGTCCTGAGTCTTCGCTGACCTTGAAAGGCTATGGCCAAATGTTGGCTAGCCTTGCAGCTCTTCTATTTCTCCTACTTTGATCTGTAAACTTAAGTTGTTAACCATCCAAAAGAAAAGCTGATTAGTACCCTGCAGCATATGCTGTTCACTTTGCCCTATCTGACTCAATGGTTTTTAGTTGTTGTTGTACATTTCTAATTGTATTTCTTCTTTTCACTTCTTATACTAAGGAGACTATACAATATTTACACATGTGTGTCTGGCTTATTTCACTTATGAGTATATGTTCAAGTGGCATCCACTTCAATATAAATGCTTCAAGCTTATCGTTCTTAATAGCTGAGTAATACTCCATTATATAGAAATACCACTTCTTTTTTAACCATTCCTCCTATGATGGAAATCTTGGTTGTTTCCAAGATTTTGCTATCACAAATTGTGCTGCTACTATGATATAATGTTTTCAGTGCCTCTGGAAAAATTCCCTGTAGGGGGATAGCTGGCTGCAATGGGATTTC
The DNA here is from genome assembly GCA_004027165.1 of Ctenomys sociabilis. NCBI lineage: Eukaryota > Metazoa > Chordata > Mammalia > Rodentia > Ctenomyidae > Ctenomys > Ctenomys sociabilis. The sequence goes on along the minus strand of PVKA01053352.1, from coordinate 9,425 downwards.
CAGTCCTACTCTTATGAGGAGTTTACACACTGACTTCCACAATGGTTGTACCAGTCTACATTCCCACTAGCAATGGAGAACTGTTCCCTTTTCCCTACAACCTCTCCAATATTTGTTGTTGGTTGATTTCCTTATGATAGCCATTCTTTCTGGAGTGAGCTGGTATCTCAGTGTTGTTTTTATTTTCATTTCACGAATGGCTAGTGATATGGAGCATTTTTTCATATATATTTGCACTTCTTTAATTTCATCCTCTGAGAAGGATGTATTCATCTCAGATGCCCATTTCTGAAATAGGTCTTTAAATTTGAGGGCCCTAATATATCTTAGATCTTTAGGAATTCTAGACAGCAGACCTTTGTCTGATTGCTTATTACTCAGGATTTTTTCAAAATTTGTGAGTTGTCTTTTCACTTTGTTGACAATTTCTTTTGACATGCAGAAACTCCTCAAGAAGAGTTGACTCCAGTTGTTGATTCTATCAAGTGTTTCCCATGCAAATATGTTTGTTCTTGAACTCTTTACCTACCCCAATGTCTTCAAGAGTTCCTCCTATTTTCTCTTCCAGGAGATTGAATGTTTCTGATATAATGTTTAGATCTTTAATCCATTTTGACTTTAGCTTAGTGCATGGTGATAGAACTGGGTCAACTTTTAGTTTTCAGCATGTAGAAAGCCAAGTTTTCCAGGATAATTTCTTAAAGAGGCTGTCTTTCTTCCAGTGAGTATGTTTGGCCGCTTTGGCAAAGATCAGATGGCTGAGTGTGTTCTTAGATGCTTCTGCAACTTCCAATCTATTCCATTGATCCTCAGGTCTATTTCGTTGCCAACACCATGTTGACTTTATCACAGTGGCTTTGTACTACAATTTCAAGTCAGGACTTGTGATGCCTCCTGCCTTGTTTATTGGCAAAGATTGTCTTTGCTATTCTAAGTCATTTGTGATTACAAATACATTTTAGGAACGATTTCGCTAGGTCTGGGAAATATGCTGGTGGCAGTTTGATAGGGATTGCATTAAATCTGTACAGCAATTTTGGGAGCATGGCCATCTTCACAATATTGGTTCTTCCTATCCAGGAGCACAGAATATCTTTCCATTTTCTGAAATTCTCTATAATCTCTTTTCTTAGGGAGTTGTAATTTTCTGTAAAAAGATCTTTGACTTCTTTGGTTAAGTGAATCCCAAGGTATTTCATTTTCCGTGGTGCTATTGTAAAAGGTATTGTTTCTATTGTTTCCCTTTCAGTGTGCTTGTTATCTGTATAGCGGAATGCTATTGACTTTTGAGTATTGACTTTGTATCCTCCTATGCTATGTATTTCCTATCACTTCTAGTATTTTCTTGGTGGAATTGTTGGGGTCTTCCAAGTAAAGTATAATGTCATTTGCAAATAGTTATAATTTAATTTCTTCTTTACCTATTCTTATTCCTTTTATTTCTCCCTCTTTTCTAATGGCTGTTGCTAAGGATTCCAAGACTATATTGAGTAGGAGGGGTAATAGAGGACATCCTTGTCTTGTACCTGATTTAAGAGTAAAAGATTTCAGTTTTTCCCATTTAGGATTATATTAGCTTTTTGGTCATCATAGACGGCTTTCATCAAGTTAAGATAGATTCCATCTATACCAATTTTCTGTAGGACCTTGAACATGAATGAGTGTTGGACTTTGTCAAAGGCTTTCTCTGCATCAATTGAGATGATCATGTTGTTTTTAGATTTCAGTCTATTAATATAGTGTATTACATTTATAGATTTTCAAATATTGAACCATCCTTGCATCCCTGGGATGAATCCTACCTGGTCATGGTGTATGATCTTCTTGATGATTTGTTGTATTCTATTTGCCAGGATTTTGTTGAGTATTTTTGCATCTATGTTTATGAGGGAGACTGGCTTGTAGTTCTCCTTTTTGGTGGGGTCTTTCCCTGGTTTTGCAATCAGAAATGATTTTGGGACGACTGCTTCCTTTTAGGTTTCATTGAAGACTTTGTAGTGCAGGGATTATATCTTCTATAAATTTCTTGTAGAATTCAGCTGTGAATCCATCGCTGGACTTTTCTTTGTTGGTACCCTTTTTATTACATTTCATATTCCGTTGGCTGTTATTGGCTTATTGAGAGTTGTTATATCTTCTTGGTTCAATTTTGTTAATTTGTACCTTCCGAGGAATTGGTCGATTTCTTCTGTGTCTTCTGTTCTGTGAGCATAAAGATTCTGCAGTTAACTATTGATAATCTTCTGAATTTCCATTGGGTCTCTGGTGATTTCACCCTTTTCATCCCTTATTGCATGCACTTGAACTTTTTCTTGCCTCTTTTTGATGAGGTTGGCTAGAGGCTTATCAACTTTATTTAGTCTTTCAAAGAACCAACTTTTTGATTTATGGATTCTTTCTAATGTTTTCTTCATCTCATTTGAATTAATTTCTGCTCTAATTTTCATGATTTCTTCCCATTTTAGCATTCTGGGTTTAGTTTGCTCTTCTTTCTCTAGTTCTTGGAGGTGCAACATTAGGGTGCTAATTTATTCCCATTCTGTTTTCCTAATGTGTGAGTTCATAGCTATGATTTTCCTTCTAAGAACTTCTTTCATCGCATCCCATAAAGTTCGGAAAGTTGTGCTTGAATTTTCATTGAATTGTAGATATTGTTTAATTTCTTGTTGAATTTCTTCTGTGACCCATTGATTGCTGAGTAGGGTGTTGTTTAATTTCCATGAATTTAGCAGGGTTTTCTGGTTTCTTCTGTCATTTATTTCCAGTTTCATTGCACTGTGGTCAGATAATATGCCTGGAATAATTTCTATTTTCTTGCATATACTTACACATGACCTCTAGACTAGTATGTGGTCTGTTTTGGAAAACGACCCATGTGCAGCTGAAAAAAATATATATTCAGCTGTGGTTGGGTGGAATACTCTGTATATGTCCATCAGGTCCATTTGTTCCGAGCTCTGGTTCTGTTCTGCTACTTCCTTGCTAATTTTTTGTCTGGTTGATCTATCTTTTTGAGATAAGGGGATGTTACAATCACGTGTTAAGATTGCGATGTTAGATATTAGGTTTTTCATGTCCATTAAGGTTTGTCTTTCATAGTTGGGTGCTCCTGGATTTGGTGCATAGATATTTATGAGTGTTATCTCTTGCTCTTGAATTTTTCCCTTGACCAATATATAGTGGCCTTCTTTGTGTCGTTTGATCATTCTTGGTTTGAAGTTGAGACTGTCTCAGAACATAATTGCTACTCCTGAGGTAGAATTGCTTTTTTCTGAGGTGCTGAGACAAGTAGCATTATTTTCCATCCTTTGACTTTGAGCCTATGAATGTCCTTTTGAGTTAAGTGTGTTTCTGGTATACTGCATATTGTTGGATTTTGTTTCCTAATCCACTGTGCCAGTCTATTTCTCTTAATTGGTAAATTGAGTCCATTTACATTTATGGTTATAAGTGAAATGTGCTGACTTATGTTTGTCATGATATTTATTTGCTGTTGTTACTCCTTTGTATCCTGTGTTTAATTGTCTGTCCTGTTTAGTGAGTTCCTTCCATTCTCATTCATGGAGTTCTGGTCATTGTGGTCTCTCTCTAGAACATCTTTCAGCAGCCTGTGAAGGGATAGCTTTGTCATCATGAAATTCTTTAGTGTTCTTTGTCATGGATGTATTTCACTTCTCCATCAAACTTGAAAAAGAGTTTTGCAGGGTATGATCATCTGGGCTGGAATTTGTTTTCATGCAGGTCTTGAAGAACTCTGCTCCATGCTCTCCTTGTCTTCATGGGTTTTGTAAAGAAGTCGGATGTAATTCTGATGGGTTTTCCTTTGAATGTGAGCTCCTTCTTCTCCCAAGAAGCTTTCAGTATATTATTTTTGTGTTGGATTTCTGGGATCTTGACTATTATATGTCTTGGTGTGTTTTTACTTGGGTTGAAGTTATTTGGTGTTCTGTATGCTTCGGTGACCTGAATGTTGGATTGTTTCCTCATATTTGAGAAGTTTTCTGTGATTACTTCTCCCCAAATTCTTTTTATGTCATTTGTATTGACTCCTTCATTCTCATTGATACCAATTAATCTCACATTGTTCATCCTTGTGTCATTTTGTAGGTGATGGATTATTTTTTCCTGCATTCCGTTGTTTTCAAGGGATCCTTTCTCACCTTTTCACTAGCTGCACCATAGTCCTCAAGATCTCAAACTCTGCCTTCCCTTTCACTCAAACAGTTTTGTAGACTCATGGTTGATATTTTTAGTTCTTCTATATCTCTTTGACTGTGTTTCATGTGTTCTATTTCTTTTCTGTATTGTTCATTCAAGAAATGCATCATATTTCTGATCTCCTCAACTTTTTTATCCATGTCTTCTTTAAAGCTAGTTATTAATTCTTTTTCTGCAGTGTTTCTTCCAGGTTGGGTTTCCTCTGTGTATTTCCAGACTTGTTTTATATTTCAGATGCTATGATTTCAAAGAATTGTTTTTTTTCAAATAATTCTTTTTTGATTTCAGAAATTATTTCTGCTTTGAGTTCCTCATGACCTTTCTGCTGTTTTTTCTTTGCTTCAGATGCTATTAATTCATATGTTTTAGCTGGAATAGTGCTCTCTGCATTTATTCTGGGTGGGCATTGTTTTTTCCACCCAATGTTTCTGGGTTTGATTCTTTATTTCAGATACTATGTATTCAGATATTTCTTTTTTTTTTTTTTATTTGAGGAATTAGTTCTCATCTGATTTCCTCTATACCTTTCTTCTTTTTTTCCTTTGCTACTGTATCTGTTAATTCATTCATTTCAGCTCAGCTAGTGTCTCCTGTACCTACTGGTGGACCCAAGGCCTAAGATTGCTTTTTTCTCCTAGTCCTTGTCATTTTATATAGCACTGACCCTTGTCCTTTGGTGTAGAGCTTTGGTGCAGTTATAACCTTAGCATGTAATGAGATTCACTGTCAGTTAATTAAGTTTGAGATTCTCCAGTTATGCCTGTCTTGGATCTAGCTGTTGTGTTCATTTCCTTTTTGTTGCACCTCCTGTGGTTCCCCTCTATTTGTTCCCCAGTCAGGTGAGCACAAACTGAACCAGGATGCAGAGCAAGGAGTAAAATTCCCACTATCTTGGCTGACTTTGGGGCAAGGGTCCGCAAAGTTGCCAGAGTCGGCCCTCCTGTCTCAGGCAGATCCCTCTCTAGGTGGGTGTCCCTGGACTTTGGTGGGTCTGCTGGGCTCCCAAAAGGATAATGGATGTTCTTATTCACCAGGTAGGCTGTGCTGGGTCAGCCAACCTGTGCTGGGTCCGGGGCCACAGGCCGGAACCGCAGAAGGCTGCAAAGGATCCCTCTGGCGTGGCGGGCCTGAAGCCCTCACTCAGGCCAAGCTGCACTGGGTCCTGGGCCATGGGGTGGAACCGGAGATCACTGAGAAATGTTCCTCCTGTGCGGCAGGCCTGAAGTTCTCACTCCAGGCCCAACTGTCCTGGGTCTGGGGTCGTGAGGTGGGACCAGCAATCCCTGGTGTGGGGGGCCTGGAGCTCTCACGACCCTGCTGTGCTGGGTCTGGGGCCCCGGCAGGCAGGGGGTGGGAGAGGATCACTGGGAAATGTCACTCTGGCCTTGCGGGCCTGGAGCTCTACACTCACTGAACTTTGATGCCCAGGGAGTTGGAGAAATTTGCACTCGCTCAGCGGGCTTTGGAGCAGGGGATCCGGGGAGTTGCTGGTGAGTAGGCCCTGAAGTTTCAGGCCAGTCACTGGCTTGGAGGGCTTGGGGGCGGGGATCCGGGTAGCACGTGTGCAGGAAGAAGCCAAACGCTCTCCCTGATCTGGGAAGACTGGTGAGTGGTGGAAATTCCCACGCCCTGGGAGGGCTTGGGGCGGGATCTAGAAGGCTGCTGGAGTCTGAGTCAGCCCTGCTGTCTCAGGCCAGTCTCTTTGGGCTGGGCGGGCATGGGTGGGATCAAGGAGGCTGCTGGAGTGCCCCCGCTGTCTCCTGTCTCCGGATTTGTACTGGATGGGCTTGGGGCCTTAGATTGTATTTTGTCCCTTTGTTTTGTCACTATTTTGGAGAGAACTCTATTTTGACAACTGTGATATTTTCTTGTGAAAGTTTGATCATAGGTCACTATATCACTGCAATCAGAACCTCTCTGTAAAGAGTTTATTGTATGAGTATCTTTCCTATGTCAGAGATTATTACTTTTGTGTGTATTTCAAGATTTTGCCTTCTCAATTGATTGAGAGTGGGCTATGGGTTTCCATTTGGCACTGTCCTCCATCCTTCGATATAGGGCTTTCGTGAGATTGATAGCCTCGAATCTCCCAATATTATTACCTCAAGAAGAACAGTTAGTTAAGACAGATATAGCATCCTATTTAGAGTGGTAGAATTAGTAATACTAACGGCAAGTGAGATTTAGAAATTGGCAAACTTCGGGCTGGCAAAATAGCTCAGTGCACTAACTGCCTGCTTGACCAAGCCATACCAGCCCTGCCCCTAGGTGCAGGGCATGCTGAGTCAGCCAGGAATGGTCATGCACACCTGTAGTCTCAGCACTTGTGAAGCTGAAAATGGAAGGATCACTACAAGTGTGACCTGAGACCCTGTGCCAAATACATAAAAAAGAGAAATTAAAAAACTTTGTGACTAATGATTTTGTATTATAGACTATAGGAGCAAACACTATATCTATATAACAAAACAGATCAAAGAGGATTATAAATTGGGAATTTGTATGTAAACTTGTTACCCTCGGTTCTGTCTAGGCCCCTGACCTTCATGGACCTAGAGTTTTCCAGGCAAATTAGTTCATCTAAGTTACTTTGTGCCACATCAGTGCCATGAAGATCCTTACTTAGGTCTGGGTTGCAGTCTGGGCCCCACTTGGCCTATCATATGCCTCAGCTTATGTGTCCAGCAGCAGGCTTCACCCATCCCTCCTGGCGCTGCTTTGCTGAACTCTACTGGCAGGTCCTCACCTCAGGACTGGGCTCTGTCTCCTGGTTCTGCTGTCAAATTCACTTGGCAGGGCCTGGCTTCAGGGCTTGGCTCCTCTTGGCTTTGCTCTACTGAACTCCTAAAATATATATTTTAGTTCCAGTTTCCTATTCTAATAATTTAGATGTTGTACCATATTGAAGACTATCACAGAAATTAACGTATCAGAAAGTACATATTGCTTGCTCTGCCAGAAACTCAGCAGACTCATGTCTTTCTCTTTCCCTTTGCAATTCAATTAAGACCTACATTAATTAATTTCTACATCCTTTGTCACAACCCTAGGAAAAGTCTGACCCATAATTTTGAATAGCTGACGCCATTGGTTTGGAGCTGGATACCAAAAAGAGTCTTTTTTCCTTAGGTGAAGGTAAGAAGTCAATTTAGGCATGAATCAGTATTTGCATCACCATTGGCTCCTTCAGCAGCCAGTCATCTCTATAGTTAGAAAACACCTGAGTTGTATGAGGTCCTGAGTTCAATTCCCAGTGCCCAAAGGAAGACAGAAAAAGAAAGACAAAATACCTGAGTTAGAAAACACTTGAGTTAGAAAATGCCTTTGAGGAGCTGGAGAGATACCTCAGTGGAACAAGTGCTTACCTGGTATGACAAAAAGTAAACCAAAATAACTTTGAATTATACATTTATATTTATTAGCTTTTGTCTTCAATGTATATGTAGCATTTTAAAGTGATATTTATTTATTTTTTAATTTATTTAATTTTTATTATTTTTACATATAATTAATCATAATTTTTTGTTAAATTAATACACTGCAAACTGTTTTCATAATGTTTTGGTATCATACAAGGTACATACATAATATTATACTTACAGACATTATTATAGCAGATGTCTCTTATCAGTAAATTAAGAGAATGTAGCTGTTTACTTATCTTATTTTTTATACCTGAATTATATCACAGATTCAATAATTAATACTTTCTACCTTGTTATTTTCCTAGTGGTTGTCCATAGTACTAGAAGCTGACATAATATCTTGTCCAATCACTATTAGTGCAAATCTTGCTTCTCATAGAATTATGCAGAAACACGGCATATTTATCCTAACTGTGCTGTTTATACACAAACATCATGATTCTTCCTTTCTATACCACTTTTTTTGTCTAGACCTGTCAAAGATGAGCACTCCATTGTCATGAAACCAATTTAGGTGCGTGAACTTGATGGCACAATCCAATACAATGCAGCATTCAACAATAATAGTGAGTTATCTGAAGAGGTTGTTGACTGTAGCCATTTACAGCTTAACTTATTATTATGGCCCTGCATTGTATACCTCATTTTCATACTTTTCTGCTGGATGGTTAAGACTGAGGTAGAGCAAGACCTATATACAAAAACATGTTTTTGTTTCTGATGAGTTCAGTGAAGTCCTCTCAGAGTTTATCTTGTAATCCTGTACCTTATGCTGCAGGGCACTAATCAGCTTTTCTTCTGGATGGTTAACAACCTAAGTTCACAGAACAAAATAGAAGAAATAGAAGAGCCACAAGGCCAGCCAACATTTTGGCCCCAGCCTTTCAAGGTCAGCAAAGACTCAGGACATAGGAGAACCTGTACTGCAATATCATGAGACTCAGGTGAGCTCCAAATTTTCTGAGCAAGGAGATTGTGGAGCCACAGAGGAAAGAGACTGAAGTTCTATAGTGTGCCTGGGGAGAGTCACATGAAGAGTAAACTTTCTCTCAGGCTCTCACAGAGAGCAATCTGGTCAAGCATTGGCCGTGATTCATCCACATGGATGACACAGACAAAGGAACTACAGAATAATGTATAGGAATACAAAATAAACCCTGAGAAGACTTCAATGACCACATAGGAAATATAAAGTTCATGTGTTGGTATATAAGTTTTGATCTACCTAGGTCTTAACCATCCAGCAAAAAAGTATAAAAGTATAAAAATGAAGTATACAACATGAGCCCATAATATTAAGCTGAGCTGTAAATGGATATGGTTGACAATTTCTTTGAATAACTCCCTATGGTTGCAGAATGCTGGACTGTGTTGGATTGTGGTGTCGAGTTCAAGCACCTAAAGTGGTTGAATGTCAATAGAGTGCCCACTTTTGACAGGTAGACAAAGGAAGGGTTGTAGAAAGAAAAAATCATGATGTGTGTGTATAGACAGTACAGTTGGGATAGATAACGCTGTGCTTCTACATAATTCTAGGATAGGCAAGATCTGCACTAATGGTGGTTGGACAGGATATTATGTCAGCTTTTAGTGCTATGGTCATCCACTAGGTAAATAATTATTGAATTTTTGATATAATTCAGCTATTAAAAAAACCTGTAAATATAATATCATGTATGCACCTTGTACAATACCAAAACGTTATGAAAACAGTTTGCAATGTATTAATTCATCGACTCTGTATGGTTAAGGTGTTTTGAAACTGTCTGATTGACATTTGTA